>MU949574.1:0-11509 GCA_036418165.1 Cooperia oncophora
GCCTAAAATGCTAGCAGGGCGCTATCTAGTGGTAAAATGGCGAAAAAACGAAGTGAAACGGTCAAAAACTGCGAAGAAAAGCCTTCGTTCTTGAGAAGCAATTTCGGACGAGTTTCCCGTAGGCGTATTGCAAATAACCGCTCCGGCAGGTACGGCTGCCTGTATGTACTCATATATCCATTCAGCACCGCAGCCGCTTCATACTAATCCCTTCGCTTCATATTTTACTTAGCAAATGAAGCAAAACGAGCATCTGGTAAGGTCGTCCATTTGTGGGCGGGCGGGCGTGGCGGGCGTTTGGGTCGGAATGTTGTAGCTTGATAGGACCCTTATAAGGGTACCTCCCTCGGAAAAACCGCTATGCAGCGCCTGCTCAGGGTCGCGGAAATCCGCCCTGCCACTCGTACCAATCCTACTCGTTTTTAGAGGATTTATCGTGCCAACTGCCTTTAAGCAGAACCTAGCCCCCACCCCTGCCCTCACCGTCACAAGAGGTTGACGTTTTAATTCGCTGCCGAACTCACTACAACCCATCGGCCTAAAATAAATGCGTTATGTCAAGGGCTGATTCACTCGTATGCAGGTTCAAGGTTGCTGTTACTGGAAATCCCGGTCCACCATTCTTTTCGGACAGCTTCGCTATAGTCCACGATTTTCACTATCTGATCCTGACACTCAAGTTCGCTGTCGAGCGCACTACTTCCCCACGCATCAGTTCGACAAATTCTGAGGACGCACGATTGCGACCGTTGTCCCAAATGGGTGTCCACAATAGCGTGTACCTGTCGCTCCGCGCAAAAAGTTCTAGAACGACGCAGAGTGTTTCTTCCAGCCCTCCTGGTCCCATAGAGGTAACAAAGGCTTAATAAAAAGGATCAAAAAAAGTACTAGAATGAGTTTCTGCTGGTAGGAAGTCTGGTAAGAAGGGCATGACTCTTTGCGGGCCACCTCATGAGTACAAATTCATGGTCATGTCTTGGAATTAGGTTCATGCAGTTCTCTCGAGTACTGACTAAATTATGTGAAATCAGGTTTCACCTAGGTTACTTAGCCTACCACGCGGCACGGTTCGGATTAGTGGTGGCATTGTGCTGGTTCTGGTTCTCACCGATCATTGTGCTACTTTCAAGGAGACCTGTAAACCCTACGGAGACCCGTAAACCCTTGTAAAGCTGAGAAATAGCACACGCTTTGTTTGCACTTGACAAGAGTCTACAGGTCTCACCAGGGTGAGCATGTGACTCAGCAGGGAACTAGTAGCAGGAACTGGCGAAAGTGCAAAGTCCCCTCCCCCCCAACCCGAAAACCGAACAGTGCCTCTACTTCTGGGACGAACCTTTTTGTATCGCATCTGTTTAGAGCAGTGTGAGCTCACAATTTGCTCTCTAGCACGCTCTATAGGAACAGCTCGACGGCGGAGTAGGGGACATTTTGCTTTTGCTACTTCCCATCGACGTTTGACCTATATAGCGACTCATTTCGTGAACCTGCAGCAGTTGATAGGTTTCACCATGGTGGCCCAGCGAGCCTGTTCGAGCTTCACAAGGGTTCAATGGTTTCATCAGAAGAGACTTGTAACTTGGAAGTAGTAAAGCAGCAAAAGTGCAAAATGCCCACACCCCCCCCCCTCCCGTTGCCGAACTGCGCCTGCTCTATTTTGGGTTGGGGAATGTTCAAGAGAACTGAGAGGATTGTTCAAGGAATGAATGCATGGCGCACTCTAAAATGGTCCGATAGCCCTCTATCCTTTATCCTTTCACATAACGAGTTGAATCCTATTAATTTGATGGTAATGGTGTTTATGAAGGCGCGAAAGAATGGCGGTGTTCTTTTTATTGCAATCATTTCCACCGCGCTGTGGCGGCAGAGCAGAGAAGCGTGGTGCTGCGTGTTCGAAAGGCATAAAAATGAGGGCGGAATCGAATTGTCAGCGAGAGGCGGGAGAGGGAAGAGTTTCGATTTGCCTTCTTTATTCATTACTGAGACGGGGCGCGCCACACGGCACGAATATATGGCCATATTGTTGCGTTTTTTCGCTCTTCCAATGTCTTCAAAACCGCTCTAATAGGGTTCTGGTGAGGCTTTCTGACTTCTAAAGCGCATTCATGTTCCTTGTAAAGTACCATTTCAAGCTGTGCACTAATTCATTGTGCTTGACTAATTTCCCAGTCGGAAGTAAAGTCAGATGTAGGTAAAAGCGATGAAGTGGAAAGTACCTGTGAACCTTTCTAATGAAATTACTAAGTTCTTCATAATGTTCACGAATCTCTACTTGTTAAAAAAGTAATGGTACTTTGAGGCATTAGGTCCGATGAAACGAGTCCTTCGAATACTCTATAACCAAGGAGATGAAGACATTAAAATGAGACTAAAATCCATTATTTTGTTTTTATAAGGGTAACATTTGTCATTATGCATTTGTCCTTTCGTTTCACACGCGATTCTCTTCGTCTCGGTATCCCTTTTGCATTCAATTCATTTGAAGTACTTGCTGTTGTAAAAACTTTATAATGGCCTTTTCAGTTATTGATCCCGTGTTTCCTTGTCGTGATGAAAGCGGACAGAGGCTATATTTGTGCCGACATTGAAAAAGTAAAGAGAGACGTGAATCCGGCCCAAGTCCGCTTGGATACGGGGTGGGGGGGGGGCATTATTTATCCTTGTTAACAAATGGAACGAATTTGTGAAATCATGTTAGCGCTTGTAAAGCTTCGAAATTTACCAGGTCTATTGGCACTTTTTCAACTGTTTTCTTTTTTAGATGGTATTAAGTAGGTGTTCAGCATTGAAGTGTGTGAGGAAAAGACTGTAAGTCCAAGGTTATGGGGTTGGAGCGCAGAAGGACGACTATGCTTTTGCTCGGCTCCCGTCTAAGGCACATGCGAAGCGGACGCCGAGCTATCTTTTTTTCGCCCCCCCCCCACCTCAATCATTCCCATTTAATCGATTTTTCAGCATAGTTCATTAATTTTCTTTTCAGTGATTTTTCTCTGGCACTATTGTAGTAACCTTGGGGAGGGACACCACTAAGCGCTTGGCATACAAGCCTTGTTAAACCGTGTCAACTGTATGCATGTGAACACCGGATAGCCCTGTCTCATCATGCAGGTCATGTAACTCCTGTCAAGTGCCCTGTAAACACCTATGCTATACAGAGGGGTCGAAAAAACTCTTCTGACATCTTTCAAGCCGCTATAAGTTACACTTTATTAAATTCTGATTGGACATTTCCACCACCATATTCAACAGCATATTGTATACTATCATGATACTCCGCCACAGCCTTCTGGACGAGCGCCATCGAGAGATTCTGCCACGCGACCGTGATTCGGTGCCTGAGTTCAGCGAGGTCGTTGATTTCTCCGCCACTGTAGACCACCTGTTGAGCTCCGCCCGAACCCGGTAATCGAGGGGGTTTAGGTCAGGTGACACACTTAGATATTCCATCTTCTTCAGGTACTCAACGCCCTTCCATTCCAAGTAGGCGAGAGTTTTTCCAACGCCCTTCGATTCCGTGTGAGGCAGCCAACGTTTTTTTCCGTACCTGTAGCAGTACGAGGATTCCAAGAAGGTACGGGCGACGACATGAACGCAGAATATTCTCCTCGAGTTGGTCGACGTAATCGTCGCTCACCATCAACCCGAGGTCCACGGAAAAGCATCGGTGTTTTCATTCCAGGAACCTCTGGTTCATACCTTCAACCTACGCCTTGGCGACTGTGGTCAAGATGATTTCTGGACCGTAGCGACGTTGCCGTAGCTGCTCGATGCTGCAGGTCTTCCAGATCAAGAGTGCCGCTCTCCAGGTAGCTGTCCATGGGAACTTCCGCAGCTGTTTGGAGGTGACGTGAATTCCATAGGCCTTCTCCAGTCAGGCTGCGACTGGAGATGACTTCATATTTTGGTGTACATGAAGGTGATGGGCGAGAGCCAGCTCCTGCTGGAACATCTTGGGTATCTTCCGCCCTGGTACTCGTATCCACGTCTTCTGTCTGGGCTGCGAAAACTTTGCTGATATGTGACTCGGCCGAAGTGTCTTCCCCCCTATATCCGATATATTGAAGCCAGTTTTCAAGTTTGACCATTTTGACAAGTTTGACAAGGGTTTACACGTCGCTTGACAGGTGATAACAAGGCTCGTAGGTGACAAGGTTGTCTGGTATTCCAATGTATACAGTTTACAGGATTTGGTATGCTGGCAAGCGCTTGCAGGTGTGCCCCTCCAAGGTCACTTGCGAATTTACCTAAAGCTAAGAGGGAGGAAATGCGAGGTGAATGAACCAAATCCTTTGTGCCCGAAATGCTTTCCGCAATGTGTGGGATGAGGCTTATCTAACCCGAAAATGTTCCTCGTGGTTCAAGGTTTGAAGTGGTTTCGGTGCTCTGCTTATTCGGCATATTCTACTACATATAGCATACAAAGCAATTTGCACTCAACTCAGCACCTTACTCCTGCCGTCCCTTCCTGAGAAGTACAGAGAAAGGTATTATTGATATCGTTGGAATCAGTTGGGGCGATGTGAAGAGGGGTGGAATGAGCCCATCTGCGAAGTTTTCACTCCTGGTTTTTTTTATTGCTTAATCGATCAGTAACCGATCACTATGGTAGAAAAGGGAGGCTGACCCTCTTTCAGAACTGGCCCTAACTTCTCGCTTACCCTGTAACAAATTACAATTGGCTACGCCATGAATCCGTTTGAAAGCGATTGGATGTTGACTAATTGGTCACTCGACATCATATAATCCTCTGATTGATCTTGGGTTCACTGGCTTAGACGCTGAAATAATCGCTGTGTAATGGCTAGTTGAAATAATTGCTAATGAACCTTGGGTCCAAATAACAGATTGGAATAGAATGTCCATTGTGACTGCTTTTCTCATCTCATCTATAATCCCGAAATTCATCAGTCTTATCAATTTGGTCGCCCGAAGCCTCAGCACTCTTGGAAACACCGTCCAAGATCACAAGATAGGCGGAGGGGGAGCTAAGTCCTTAATGCTGCCTTTCCACCTTTTATAGCGGTAGAAAAGGCGAAAAGGGAACTGCCGCGTTAATGGCGTTAAAGGCAGTTGGTACGGTGATTGGGTGCTCGGCCTAAAATGCTAGAGGAAAAAGAGCCTCCATTCTCACTATGTTAGTAATCAATTTTGGACGAGTTTCCCATAGGCATCTTGCCAATAACCGCTACCGAAGGTACGGCTGCATATGTGTACCCATATATCCATGCAGCATCACGGCCGCTTCATACCAATGCCTTCGCTTCATAATTTGCTTAGCAAATGAATCAATTAGAGCGTCTGGAACAGTCGTCCATTTGTGGGCGGGCGGGCGTGGGGGGCGTTTGGGTCGGAATGTTGTGGCTTGATAGGGATATAAGGGCATCATTCTTGGAAAGGCATTATGCAGCGCCTGCTCAGGGTCGCGGAATTCCGTCCTGCCAGGCGTATTAGTCCTGCTCATCTTAGAGGATATCGTGCCAACTGCCTTTAATGACGTGGTTTATTGGCTCCGCCTGCCTGGCAATCGTGGCGACGTCTTTAATCTGAAAGCCCATGCCTTGGCTTCCTTGAGAGGGTCGTATTGGTCTTATGAACCGCCAGCATCGATAGCACTTGCAGGGGTGAAACAATTTAATACTGTGGGGTATAGCAATTAAATGGGCCTTTTCCTGCTCCAGTTAGATTACTAGACCGAGGTACAAATTTTTGGCGCAGCTGGGTTGAGTGTAGGGGACAGTGAAAGGACGTCTTGGTCTAAACTCAGATTGGTGTAATGGTGATGAGGGTTTTTGCCCTAGCCCAGGGCTTAGTGAACAAATGCGTCGGGCCCTTGCAGCATAGTAATTTCAGTTTTTCACAAAGGGTCCTTCAAATGTCCCCCTTTAGTCGGTTTGCTTCGAACATTTCTTTCAGAGAAGTCATTTATGTGCATTTCTATCCCCTAACTGATATGGCTTTTGACTTTTCGATTCCCCCCGCTTGGACTGGCGAAGCTAAGGCATCTAATTTCACAAAGATTCTGTAAAGTAACTCTCGGAAGGAACAGGGTTCACTGTCGTTTGGACAATCCCCTCAGAGAGGGGGAGGGGGTAGTATCTTCGGTTGAGAGAACTTTTTTTGACCTCTTTGGCTTTTTTTCCGAGCTGCGGTAAGATGTTTCCGGTTGTTGACTTTTCCTTTTTTTTCCGTTGCATGTGCTCTATGTCCCCGTCCGCATTTTTTTGAGGCAAGAACTGTACGTTTTTTGGGAAAGCTGTGAAAAATGGTAGGAAGTGGGAAAAATTCAGGGAGATGGGATGGGAAGATCGTCCAAATGAGGGACCTTTGGGGAGGGGGGGTGTACTTACCGCCATTTCACATACCACGGCGCTGAACCCTGGCAATAAAAATTATGGAGCAACACTCTTGCACTGCTCAATTTGTCGCCTTCGTTTGGTCCTTTTAAGATAACTCCCCAACAGAGATGCCCCAGTTGTTGTCGCTTTGCAAGCGGAACCACTTGCCGTGGATTCCCCCTGGGGAATTTCACTACTGAACGTTTGTATTAGTTACGGATGCATTAGAGATGACAAGAATTCTCTCAAATTTTCAACTATCTGGCGAGTAAATTTTCATCAGCCCCATCATTTGGTATCTTGAGATAGGGCGGTATATTAGCCTGTGTAAGAATAACGGTCGGTTTTTTCTTCATTTTTTTCCGTCTCGTCCACTATTCCTCTTCCCTCCTTCCCTCCCGTGTTCGACGGGGGTTTTGGGGAAAATCAACCAGGGAAAGGGTCATGTGAAAGGGCAAGAATAGAAAATGTTGATAGGATGGGGAAGGTGGAAGGGGAGGGGGTCTTCCAGCCACAGGAGGGAAAATTAGACGGGGGGTTGGAACTTCACAAAGTTCTTCCCCGCCCAGCGCCCCCCCCCAACACAACCCCTTCCTTTTCCGTTCAAGAACGTAGCACGTGCGCCTTTCAGACAGCCCGATCAGACTGGCAGAATCGCTGGCCTTGAACTTCATTGGTCCCTACTTGACTACGAGTTGGGCGCAGTTCGGCGACGAGGGCGGAGAAGGGAGGGGGGGGGGGCATTTTGCACTTCCGCTGCCTCACCACTTCCGGTTTACAAGTCTCACTCTGCCTGGGTTTTCCTGTAAAGCTGAAGCAAGATCGTCGAGCCACCATGGTAAAACCTTTTAACTCTTGTAAACAATGAAATAACTCTCTAGGTGGGTCGACATGGTTGATGGGGTAACAAAAAATCAAATTGCTTCCCCCCAGCCCTTGAGTTGTTATGGGTATCACTGATTTTATCAGTAGTTGTGAAGTTTTACCCATCTCTTATGGGAAATGAGACGCAAGGGGTTTCTGAATATTCGTTCACAGGTTGTCGTCGGCATTTCTTTCTAGTCCGACATGATTCTCGCGGTCTATTTGGGAGATAATGCTGTTGGCATTACCTTGTGGCGAATATCGACCACTTGCAATGTGTTGTTATTCGCTTACCATGAGCGGAAAGCGGCAACGCGTCGAGCGGCGCCATGGCCATGACGATGAGCGCGTTCGCCGTCGTTTGTCGCGCTATCCGTCGATTGTTGTGTGCAGTTATGAAGTGATGGTGGTGTTGGGGTGGGTTAACAGAGCCGCGTGTCAATTTAGCACCACCGCGTTCAACAGCGTAGTATTGACTCGTGAGATGTTTGCTCAGATATCTATTGACGATGAGAGGCGTTGTATTCACGAGCGCCGACGTTCAATCGACTCTGAAAGGCCTCAACTGGTTTCCATTTAAGCCGTCTTGCCATATTTATGATTGTTCCCGTTTGTTTGGAAATTGTGACGGCAGCCAAGGTTCGACGGAGATGGATGTGGCAAAACAACCATTGTTTTCACCCATTGCTGATGTCTAGTACTAGCATTACCCACCATCGTTGCTACTCTCCAAGGAATCCGCGAAGTGGGGGTGGGGGAGGTCCACGCAATTAAAAATGGCCATGTATGGGCAGAGGATCGATATATGGATGTAATATAGGTAAGACTGGACCGCAGTTGAAAATTCCTAGGGAGCAGTTCAGCCACGCAGAGGGGGAAGCCAATGTTGCGGACACCACCTGTCAATTCAAGCTTCACAAGAGTTCACAGGTTTACCAGAAAGTGACGTATAAACTGGAACTAGTGAAGCGCAGAGGTACAAAATGCCCCCCCCCCCCTCCTGTAGCCGGACAGCGTCATTCCTAGTTTCCTATTAGGTTGTCCGGGAAGTTCTCAGCGTTTTGTGTTACTATTTTTTGTACATTCATTGCTGATTAAAAACTCATTCTCCCTTGCGTCTCAGTAGTACATCCTGAAGAGAATTTTTGCGCTATCTGATGGTATAACGCCGTTTCACCATTGCTTGATGAACCCCTTTTCCCAAGACTTTTTGAAGCATGTCAAAAGAGCAACTTCGGACGATATTTTCTTCAACTAATTGGGTCAATCCGCAGTCGAGACAGCTCGACAAATTAACCAGGTGTGGGGGCCCAATAGTGTTGGAGAAAGCACCGTGCGACAATGGTTCGACAAATTTCGTTCTGGAGATTTCAGCCTTGAAGATGAACCTCGTAGCGGTCGACCTAAAGCAATACCTGACGAGGATTTGAAGGCGTTTGTGGAGGCTGACCCATCCCAAACAGTTCGAGAGATTGCAGAAAAGCTAGGCGTTGGCAAATCCACTGTTGCGGATGGTCTGAAACGCATTGGGAAGGTGAAAAAACTCGACAAGTGGGTGCCCCACAATTTGAGTGACCGGCAGAAATTGGCACGTCTCGAGGTTTCTTCTTCACTGCTTTTGCGCAACAGAAACGACCCGTTTTTGGACCGAATTGTCACCTGTGATGAAAAGTGGATCATGTATGATAACAGGAGACGTTCCGGACAGTGCCGACGAACCACCGAGGCAATTTCCAAAGCCGAATCCTCACGAAAAAAAGATTATGGTCACAGTGTGGTGGTCATCGGCTGGTGTGATCCACTATAACTTTTTGTCACCAGGCCAAACCATCACAGCAGAGTCCTACTGTGAAGGAATCGACGAAATGTACCGAAAATTTTGTCAGATGCAGCCAACACTTATCAAAAGAAAGGGTGACAACGCCCGCCCACACGTTTCACAAATCACTATCCATAAATTGAACGAATTGGGGGTTGAAGTTCTACCTCAACCGCCATATTCTCCAGACCTTCCACCAACCGAATATTCCCTTTTCAAACATTTTCAGAACTTCCTTGCTGGAAAATACTTCATCAATCAGGACCAGGCAAAAAAGCCTTCGTGGATTTCGTGAACTCTCGACCACCCAGTTTTTTTCTTTGATGGGATTTATCGACTGGTGTCACATTGGCAAGTGTGCTGATTCGAACGGTGCTTATTTCGATTAAATCCGATGAGTATTAAGAAAGTTATGATCGTTCAAAGTGAAACACTCAAAACGCTGAGAACTTTCCGGACAACCTAATAGTTTTCTGCTGAGCCGAGGGTTTCCACTCTACGATCACTTATCTGGCAATGTTTGAGCGCTTTTGTGACCTTATTACTAGGGGTTCTTCAGCAGAATAATTGACGCTAATCCAAAATACAAAAACATTTGTAAAACTCTATAATTATACTATCCTGATTTTAATTCAAAGTCCTTGGCACTTGTGTGATATTCCGGGGTATATTATTACAGAAGATCGCCGGACTTCACGAAAATGGGCATGCGTCATGATTCAAGGGGTCACGAAGTAAATTCCCACCCTTCTTCCTGCCTTCTGTCCTTCTCCGCCGTCTCCTCTCTTTCTCTCTCCTCCTCGTCTTGTCTCGGTCCATCTCTCTCCTTCGCGTCTCGAAAACACATCCACCCACCCCCAAGTAACGCGCGATCAGTTTGCTCCTTTAACTGTCCATCGTCGGCAACCTGTCATGATATTTTGTGAACTCCTGTAAATTCTTGTTAAGTGGCATCGAAATCTTACACGGTCCCTCAGTGATTTCTTCATTTTTTCACGTTGCACGGCACTTGGCGCTGGAAGGCGCGATGAAACGCTTTGGGATAGGAATGAGCTGATTCCTTTAGCCAGGAGTGCTTTTCGTATTCAGTGAAAAGTGTTTCTTTCATTCTTTGGTACTAATCGTTTCTCCTTCTGTTTTGCCTCCCCCCCCCCCCTCCATCCACCCACTTTTCCGTGTTTATTTGCTTTTTTTTATAATAGCATTAGCTTAGACAAGCAAATAGCTTTTTCATGGATTTACAGGGATTAACAAGGCTACGAAACTGGCTAGTATGCTAACAAGAGTTCACAGAATGTTGTTCGCCTTCCTCCTCCTCGCCCTCCTCTTCCTCCTTCACCGACAACCATCCCGCCCCCAAATAGCGAGCTATTCCCTTTGCGTTTTTCGCCCGGAAGTTTACATTCGAATCATTAACAGAACGTAACGAATGCATTACAGACGTTTCCGTATCAGATGTTGGGGCGTGCCAAGGGGGCTGGGTTGGGAGCGACGCCAGTCCTTTCTCCACCACTTGTTGAAGCTGGCATGCGGCAAAACTGGGAAACTGGCTGGCGCCGTGCCAGGACCAGCCCCCTGACATGCTCCAGAGTCAGCAGCGAAAGCGACTATACTTGCTGTGCTACTGATGCGTTCCCTTGTCAACTGCGAGAGAATCTTATTCCTTCAACTACTTCCAAGAAAATCGTTTCAAGGATTTTTAAGAATATGGCTTTAGTGTGGGTCGGACCTCATGTAATCGAATTCCAGATTTTGAGCAAAATTCTCTAAACCCTGTGCGGCCTCTTTTGTCTCGCATTTCCTTACCCCTTCTCAACTCATCTGAGTAGTCATCCAAGCGGTATTTCCCATGTTTGTACTTCCTTGAATTGGTTTCTGCCTTCCGACCTGATATCATTAAGAGCTATGGAGACGGGGGATTGGGAAGGAGAAACTAATTAAGGAGACTTGCTGTTGGAGCAAAGGATATTCAGCCATCTGGATCAGTTCATTAGAAAGGACTTGTGAGTCTAATCCCAGGACGGTTTTGGGTATTTTTGACGACGCCTGGCTTTCATCTTGGCACTTCTCCCATTAATATGCGTATCCATTACTGAAATGTTTCAACGGGAAAATGAACTGTAATGGACCCAAAAGTTCCTCTGAATCGCTGTTCCTGTTTTCCGCTTGCTAATCGCTCAAAGTGGAACGCACCAAGGTTCCATGAGTAAAGTAGTGGATCTGTACTACTTTTCGACACCGATCGAGTTAGTGGTGGGGCATTTTTTTGTAACTGTGAGCGTGCCCAGCTTTTTTGAAAGCCAGTTAACCAACGACATGCTACGAGCTCCGTTGCCGAGCCGTTTCCTCGTTGTTGGATGCCGGACGGTATTTCGTGCTGAAGTTGCGAAGAAGGGATTCTGAGCTAGGGGATGAAGGTGCTCGCCCATACCTAGGGGAAAGCTCCGAGATGTGAGTGATGTCCTTCTTTTGTCTTTTGAAGCCACAATAG
>MU949575.1:0-11041 GCA_036418165.1 Cooperia oncophora
AAGGACTTCATTACAATAAATACCTCGCGAAGAGTTTCCACAGAAGAAGTTCTACAGTACTACAACGATGCCGAGGTTTATTGAGAGCCGTACTTGGCGTCATTCAATAAAGTTATTCCTGGGAGAAGACAGCGAACTCAAGGAAGTACCTAGATCTAGCTCAAAGCTTGAAGTAAAACAACAGAAAGAAGTAGGCGCTATCCATATAGGTTGAATAGCATGGTCAGACTCTCAGAACTGGAACGGGAAAGATGAGAACCCTTGAGAGAGTTTGAGCCCCTTCAAATGAAGGATTTTGGAGCGTAATTCCAATGTTTAGCTCGAGAGCAAAGTTCTATAAGACATAGAGCGAGGAGACGGAAAGGACGAAGAATTGCTAGGGAGAGGAGGGATGTGGAAAATCTCACGCAATCAAGCTGCTGCTATGTCTGCGAAAGAGATGTATTGGATTACACGAATATAATGCCTTATCGGGTAAATTTGATTAGCCTCATCTGCTTCATCCGTCCGAAACAGTTGGCCAATCCAGCGGGGTGCCCTTCGTCGATTACATTCGCTTGCCTCTATTTGGAATGATTTCCTGTTGCTCCAATGGACAAGATATGCAAGAAAACGCAAAGCTTGTCCAACCCTTTCTGGAATGCGCCACACACTCAGCATCCATTCCGTATTGTATATGTATTTCAATGCGTATAAGCTGCCGGCGCAATACTGCTAGGTGGGGACATTCTGCTAGTCCTCATCGTCCTTCCCCTGTCAGCCCTGTGGAGACCTGTAAACTTTTGTAGGGTTTGAAAATGCATGGCTTCCGCTTACACTTGACAAGAACTTACAGGTGTTACCAAAATTAGGTGTGTAAATTTACAGAACTAATAAAGGCAACTAGTGAACTAGCAAAATGCCTCCCGCCATTTGGCCGAACAACGCCATGTGGCCCATATAATGGCTTACGAACGCCTATTAGTGCGGAAACCAGGATTTTTATATTGTCAGCAGCTGCGAAGGCAGGAACGTTTACAAGTGATCCTGCTGACAGGTTAGGAGGACGGAGCCAGAATTACGAAAAACTTGTACTGCATGAATAGGACCGCACAATCATTTTGTGCTGACTTGCCCCCGCATGTCCCCCAAAGTAAGAAAAAGGCCATCACCACCTCACGCAGTAGGCCGAGACTGTTCGTGACCAGGCTTAGACCTCCCTGTAGCCAGTGAATAAAGGGCACTGTTCAAGGGAAAAAACTACTATTCACATTTGCTGGTTTTCCGGAGTCATAAAAGAATTATGGGTATATTTAGGAATGAGCCTTCGGAAAAATCATAAGCGCAAGGGTTAAGAATTACAAGTGTATGTACGAATTTCATCTTCTCCAGGGCGGTGTAGTGGCAAGAGACATGCTTACCACGTGCACGGTCCGGGAGTCAGATCCCGAATCGGCTCCCCGCTCAAGCAACCAAGCATCCACCCTCCCCCCCCATGACGGTAAGATGGGCCCTAGATCCGTCTAAAAAGGCCCAGTGAGAACACTGCTTGCATCGGCTGTCCCTGGGCAAGCGTGCTTCCAGTACAGCCACTAATTCCTGATGGAACTAGAATGTACGCTGCATCCTTAAAAAGCATTGACCAACGGGCGAAGACTTTATGAGTTTTTATCTTCTTCGGCAGGGGTGAAATCGTCGCAGGCCTCTCATTTCCAGCATGACAACGAAGAATTGTTATGGATTTAATGCGGTAGACCCATCAAGAGTTGCAACTGGACCTGGATACGAGCAGGACAACAACAGCAACGCGGGAGAAGTCAGTGACGTCTTGGCGGACCGTCTCAGTCGAGGCAGCCCTCCTGTGAAACTTGCCTGATGCAAAACACTGTACACATGCTATCATACCTCACCTCACAAAAGCTCCCATCTCTTACTAGGTGCCTGGCGGAAAACCCTCGTGTGCTGCGAGGCCTCGACGACTATATCCACAATTCCGTCAAGCTTCGGACACTGCTGTTCATGCTCCTGCAGCAGTTCACCGTTACGCCCATTTTTTTTGCCCTGGCGATGAAATGCAAGTACACAAAGGAGGACGCAAAGTATAGAGCGATCCAGATCGAAGAAGAATTGTAAAGCAAGTTCTCGAGGCGGTAGGGCATTGTTTTACTGCACTGAAGAATACGCTCTGACGGTGGCATACCCGTAGCACAACCTCCACGGCATTTACCGTGCGGTGTTTTCGCGGTGACACAGCAATATTGCGACCGTTGAAGAACAGTGGTGGCGAAAGAGGCCTAGAAAAGCGTGAAATGATGCAGATGATGAAATGGTTGGTGTTGGTGTGAGTCAGCACGGCTAGCTCCGTGCCTACAAAAAGGTAAGTTTACAGACTGTGGTAGAAAATTTAAGACATTAGGAGGATGACAAGCCTCAGAAAGACTTTCGGACAGTAACGCGTGTCATACAGGAAAGGATTTCCACTGGTTTTCTCGTCTTATTGGTTAATTCAAGCAGGTTTTCCGAAAAATTCAAGATCGAGCTCAGTGAGTGGCTCAGGAAGACGCGTATGTGTAGTTGGGGCTTCCCTCACTTTCAACAATCTATTAAGATTGATTTCATACAGCGACTTCCATATAAAATCATAGGAAAATTGTATTATTTGTAAGTGCTCAAAGTCACAATGAGATTTTGCCAAGATGCTAATCGGAGGGTGCGAGTGGGACACTGCAGCGATGAGCTAGAGGACTTTAAAAGGAACCCCAGCCAGCTAGATGTACCCCACCACATGCTGAAAGGAAAAACTAACCAACCATCAGCGAGTTTGTTGCCTGAGGAGAGCAAGGAAGTTCTAAAGAAGCTTTCCCATACGTTCGCATTCCGAAGCGAAAAAAAGCGAGGCGAATTGCCACCAGTGCAACGTGCAACAGCAATCTGAATGGTGAACAAAGGGAATGGACGACTCATATGCCAGAAAACACGAACGCGTGGCTGGGCAACTTCATTGCAAAACGGTCGCTGCTGCGCTTCGATGAGATGGAAGAACTGGCCCAGCCTCGACAGTACTACAGTTGTCCTGGATGAAAAGATCACGAGAAGCCGCATTAGAAAATGCCTGTTTTAATAATGGCGTGCGGCCCAGGCGCCCTCTAACATCTAAAGGCATAGACCGCGATCGTTTGCAATACAGGATAGAGAATCCAGGTCCGGGCTCTGCATATCGCCGACAAAGCTCAGAGTAACCCGATAACGAAGGAAAAAACAGAACAAAACATGCCAAGTGTCCTAAATAGAACCCCGTTCCGATCCCAGTTTGTACGTGCCCAACTAACTCCATCTCCAACATTACGCCTTCATCCGCACAGCTGATTCCCCGATAAGAACTCTACGACCGTACAAGTGACGATTTTCATGCTTTTTCGTCCTGCAGCTTCGTTTTTCACTGAAAGGCGGGCTTTGAAGGCGGAGTCTGGAGGCGGAGTCACTGGAAAAAAGGAGGCGTCACTGAACCTATGTCGCGTTATAGCGCCCCTGACGTTACTCTAGCTTCCTTAGCGCAAGCAATCCTGCTCAAGGGCTAATCGAAATAGGAAGGGCAGCATTTAACATGAGAATTCTTCCCTTTCGTTGCTGTTATAATGCGTTGAACGAGTTGACTGAAAATTTTCAAGTGTCCGAGACAGCTTGGTAACGTGATTGCGAGGGAAATATAATATAACTTCTACAAAGACCTCAACATTGTGCTGCCCCAGCGCCACATTGCAATCTGAATTTGAAACACATAAAAGAGGCGCCAAAAATTTTATTGCAAAAAACTCAAAAGACTCAAAAGAATCCAAAAGTTCTTGCAAAAATTTTTTATTGTTTCTAATACTTCCTTCGAATATTTCGGTGCCTAGCACCTTCTTCAGCGATCTGAAATACTACAACTTAGCCGCCTCCAACCGATCCTGAACCTTGCCTTCACTGGTGCCTCCGATATATCAAGGCAGCAGTGAAGGCAATATTCAGGATTCGGTTGGAGGCGGCTAACTGTAGTATTTCAGATCGCTGAAGAAGGTGCTAGGCACCGAAATATTCGAAGGAAGTATTAGAAACAAAAATTTTTTGCAAGAACTTTTGGATTCTTTTGAGTCTTTTGAGTTTTTTGCAATAAATTTTTGGCGCCTCTTTCACGTGTTTCATATTCAGTTTTACAAAGACGTCTAGAGAGAATGACCATTAGTCCATTCCAGCAGATTATCACAGATCATCGTCAAAGCCAAATCAAGCTCTGCTGTTAGAAATATTAAAAGGGAAATCTTTTTTGCAAACTACTGACATAACTCCAGCAAGCAGTCATTTCTAAAGAGTATCACCCTCCAGCAGGGCAATTTGAAGGAAGCAGTGAAACAGAAATGCCTGGGATGACAATTGACCTTCCCATAAGAACAACACTGCACTACACCTGGCTTTTGTCACCCAGCGAAAATGCTTGGTTGTGCCCTTATCATCATTATCACTTCTCCTAACTACCGCTTGAAATGGATCTGGCACCATAGGATCACCACTTGCTCCGGTCTCTGCAAAATACCAGGTTCGGAAAACAATACAATTCTCTGTGGTGTGCAGAAACACCTCCAAGCTCGGCCTATAGTTTCATAATGAATCCTATACAAATGTGACCGGCACAAAACGATTGCACGCAAAATAGATAATATAACATCAAAGATAGCGAACTTATTTGCTTACTTGGGAATTATGGCTGTGTTAGACTTGGGGGGAGGCAGTTCGTCGACGAGGGCATTTTGCACTTTTGCTACTTCCCATCGACGTGTCGACCCATCTGGAGAGCTATTTCATGAGCTTACAAGAGTTAGCAGGTTTTACCATGATGGCTCGAGCATGCTCCAGTTTCACAAGCGTTCACAGGTTTTATCAGAGTGAAGCGGAACCATTGAAGCAGCGAAAATGCACATTAACCCCCCCCCCGTCACACACACACACGCACAGCATAAAATGCCCCCCTCCCCCTCTCCACACTCTCCCAAGCCGTCGCCCAACTGCGCCGGCTTGGGAGAGTGTGGGGGGGGGGCATTTTATGCCTTTGATAGTTTCTTTTTAGTTCTTGCTGACTTAAGGCCTAATCCTAGCTAAGTTTGGTCATCGCTCAGCTTTACTGCAGTCTACAGCCGTATGATGCAACGGCTATGATCGATGAGAAGCAGCAAAATGCCTCCACCTGCATCGCAATTTCTCTTCACAACCTACACCGAAAATCGGCAACGACTTTACGGAAGACCCAACACTAACACTAAATCGAGACGCTCATTTGAAAAACTCCCGAGGTTCATTACCACCTACTCGACCTGGGAAGACAGATGGGCAATTGTTTATCAGTCCTGTCCCCTTCTATTTGTACTAATAGTGTCATTTGAATGGCGACTGTACAGATGAGAAGAATTGAACATGTGGATCTCGTTACACAACGTGAATCAAATCGGAATTGCAGATGTGGTCGTCAATTTTGTGGGATGGCCGAACAACGGCCGGCTATTTTTCGGAAGACGGCCATTTCTAAAAACAATAGTGCCGGCTGTGAAAATGAAGTGCGCCATCGAGAAGCTCATTAGGGCCTTCCACTTTCGATGAATGCGCTATAGGAGCTATTAAGAGTAGTTGATGGGCTACCAGGATACGGGGCATCCTAAATTATTTGATCAATAAATCTTCACACCTTGCTACAAATCAAAAAGAAATTATGACATTGTATTATCACTCCTATTAGCCCTGAAACTAGTCCTATCTTGCCAAACATCTCGGTAGTTACGCTTAAGTGCCCCACTGAACGGAATTTTAGGGCTAAGCTAGAGGCTAAACTTCTATGGAACTTTGTTCATGGAGGTATCTTGACCCCGTAGCGTTCCGTTTAGTGCAACAACGCCTTGCCCATGCAACAGGAGCTGGTGCTAAAAATGATTTGCTTCGGTAACTCGGGCATGAGGTACTTTCAGGCCAACATATGTTGTTGTCGTGCTTAGGGTAAAACTGCTATGGAACACGAATTTCTTGTTAGCTGGGAGCGTCCGACGCTACTTGAATTAGAATGGCCCGGCTTGGCGGCAACTTGTTCCCTGCCAATTGGGAATCGGGCAGACGACCACATTTGGTGAAAAACTGTCTGGCGACAGTCTAAATCCGATTCCCTGACACGATTAGTTTCCGCAGTGAACAAAACTGTAGATCCTGGGGAGGTGAATCAATTTCAACTACAGCAGATCCTTCCTTATGAGCACAATCCTAGTTTTGCACGAGGAGTCTCTCCAGCGCTTCTTCCCTTTTAGGGTTGTAAAAATAGAGTGGTTCACTGGAAAATGGTGCCCTACTTCTGGGATGTCCATACAAATGTTGGTGCGGTCCGACTTCAGGAGGGCACCAAATGGTACACAGCGAAGCATGTACGGGTCACATTCGAAGCACTGTGAGCTCTTGTGACCAGAATGGCTCACTTGTGCTACTTCCCTGCTTCACAAGAACTCACCAAAATGAGGCTTGCTTTTGTCAGTTGGGTTAATTAGCAAGAGGAACTAGTGGGAGTGCAAATTGCTCTTCAACCTGCCGTGAGTCGAATAACCTCAACTTCTTCTTTCGTTGGTTATGAATCTGCAATGAATATAAGTACCTTTGTAAGTATTTGGCCTGTAAAAGGGCGGAGAAGAAGAAGTGTTGGGCCGGTCTCAATACCTGAAGACTCTGGTACCAAGGCTTTGAAACCCAAGGGAGGTGGGATGGTTATTTCGGTGCAGACGTTCCGGGATTCACTCTCAGCCCCACCTCCTATCTGCACTCAGTGCCGTATTCCATTGTCTTTTTTTACTTTACAACTCGGGCAACGGAATGCTTACACAGCTGAAAAAAAACTTTGACAGAGCTGCATTTTTTTAGATGAACGTTCAAAATTTAACACGGGAGAAACGCCCAAGCTTAATGAACATGCACTTAGCCCGGAGAACGCTAATTTTTTCTCTAACACCAGCTTTTTTCTGCGATCGAGATTTATCTGCTGACAATCCATATATATTCATCAAAGCAAGAGGAAAAGCACTTACGGGAGAAAGCCATAATACTGCGAAACAATTGCGTTCAGGAAGATAAGTACGGGAGCAGGGACACCCTGTTTTTGAAAAGCTCATTTTCATTTCCAAGAAGCTCATTTTTGCCTTCCGAAGAAGAAATTTTTGCACTTTTCTAAAAAAAGTCAAGCTTGAAAAACTGAAAACGCCAATTGATCCTGACTGCGCCTTCGGGTTCATCACTCATCATCAGACCCACCGAAATATATGGTGAATGAAGCGCCTAATCACGACAACCTTTCCCGAAATCTTCCCAAAGAGAATAGCTGACATGACCGCTAGGGCCCCTCTTGTGCGGAGGGGATATTTGAAGGACCGCTTGTGCAAAACAGGATGTACCGTAATAGAGATGAGCACTTCTGCTTAGGCCACCCGCGGCGAAATAAACTGAAGAATGGTTATCCTACCCGAACATTAGTCCTACTTTTATACAAAAACTCCTTAAATGCCTCCCTCTAGTTTAGTCCTGTTGACCAGGGCAGTAACTAGACTCTAGCTTTTGACAAGATGTTCACGCAGGTAGAGTTATCGTCCCTGCGAATGCGAGGGCATGGAGTGGCATTTCAAGTACAGCACGGCACATTGTCAAGAAACGGATTCCGTCCTGAGCCAACAACAACTGATGGGAAAGGCTGCCATGGCGAGCTGCAGTAGTCCACGCCCCTTCCCACGCCCTCTCATTTGCTGCGATAATGACTGTAATTACGCAGGATATTGACCTAATGATGGGGATTTTTTGAAGCCGCGCTACCTATTTTTTTGGTTGTACTAGGAGTACCGTGTTCCATTGTACATCGTTGGCATTCGGGTGGCGGAGAACATTGCAAACGAGAAACCAACGCACCAACTCAAGGCGCTTTTTGATTAGAGTAGTTCGAAGGATGTAGCTTGTAGTTACAAGGCGCGCTCACATACCACACTGTAGCCCGGAGTGTGAGTCCCGAATGGGTTCTCGCCTTGGCCAACAAAGCCTTCACGTTCCGGGGACGGCGAATCGGTAACAGGTTCATGAAAGTAAGGACAAAAACAAATGTCGTCAGTAATCTCGCCAAACTGCTATTGTAAATATACTCATTCAGACAAGTCACTAAGATTTTAAATGGAAGTGCGATTTGTGGCGCATCCACAACGAGTTGGATCAACGGCAGGCCTTTTTTATCCTTTTAAAGGGGAGAAACTGCATCCGTCCAACGTCGGTTTTCATAAAGTCAATTAGTTACGAATGAGGGACAAGAGAGACATGTCTTCGAAGTAAAAGCAGGGAAAGAAAGGAAAACTGAGAGTCTCTAGAACCGGATTAAAAGATCGCCGTATTTGAGAA
Source organism: Cooperia oncophora (assembly GCA_036418165.1). Classification (NCBI taxonomy): domain Eukaryota; kingdom Metazoa; phylum Nematoda; class Chromadorea; order Rhabditida; family Trichostrongylidae; genus Cooperia; species Cooperia oncophora. The sequence continues at coordinate 8,410 of MU949575.1, forward strand.
GTTCAAATCGCGTAATATGAGATCATTTGGGCAAAGTTCGGATGGGATTGTGTCGCGTAAAATGTGTAACAGAGAGGGCGAGTCTGCACGCTCAGCGAACAGAGAACGGCAAGCATCCCCTCTGAACGTGATTAGAGAACAAACTCAACCAAACCTGAAATTGTGCCTGGTCTCGCGAACGGCGTTCTTTGCAACAGGGAGTACCAAAGTTCAGTGACAGTAGGTTCAGAGGGGAGGAATAACCTCGATGAAGCTAGTACTTAACGTAATAGATAGATGTGTAAAGTCATTTGAAGTGAGATGTGTCGAGGGACGGAGACAGCGAGGTGAGTGGCCGGCCGGAGGATATTAGAGCATCAGCCCTGTTGACACCAGCTGATTTCTATCAGGTCTCACGATTTCGCAAGCTCGATCAACCATTTCGTTGGACTACGATGGTCCAGTTCTCTTTTCTGAGGTTCTTTCTCCCTTTCGAATTTTCTCACTCCATCCAATGAGTTCATTTCCTAGGGAATTTCTCTTAACCTTTATACCTTTGCTCTGAACTCGTCAAATTCACTTCCAATACGCTCTAATCCTCTCCAGCGTCGTTCCTAGTGGCTTTTATGTTCGCGCTCAAATATCCATTTTACGACATGTTTCTTTGACCATTAGCGTGTCGATACTGAAATTGGCTCGGCAGAATTCATGAAATATCCGGCGCATGGGCTCCGTTATCTCATTGCAATGGCGTGTGTATTTGCCTTGTCTCAAATGAATCCATTTGACATCACTAAAAAGCGAAATACGAAGACACCACTAGCCAACCACCTCAGGCACTTCGAAGAGATAACTTTGTAATGCTTGGAGGGGTGAAGCTTTGGCGCTTGATCAGTTCCTCTAACTGCTTCTTTCGGACTTCAGTCAGAAGTGGCTTGAATGCGATATCGCATATTCAATGAAATTGATGCGAACGAGTGTTTAGTATAGTTTGTGTTTTATTATCCAGGAAAAGTCCAGCATGCGGCGTAGGTGCCCCATGGCGCGGAGGTTTGGTTGAGCGCGAAGTGCGCGTGGGCGCTAGAAGTAGGCCCACAGCTTACTTCGGCGCAGTACGCGTGGGGAGCCGGTCCACTGCATACCTCCTCATGCTAAAACATGGGTTTGGGAATAGGATAGAAGGGGTCAATAACTTGAGGACCACAGTACATCCATCAACCCTACCGTTCTTTATTTGCTAATTACCCACCCATTCCCATCCAAGTATTTCTTACCGACGCTAAAAGTGATTTACTAACGCAGCAATTCTCTTTGCAGGCAAATTTCCAGCGAAAAAAGGTGTATTCAAGACCAAGGATGAAAGCATGGCCATGAAGAAATTTGTTGCCCATTACCACCCCCCTAAAATCGCCGAAACGCGGTTAGATATGCGTCAGCCTACAAATAGTTAAACTCACCGCGCCGCCGCACTTAGGGCTGGTATGCAATGTGCCCGGGCTGCTACATTGTACGGCCGACCCGGTCTGTAGCTGTAGAATAATCCACGTTTATCTTTCCGAATGAGCGAAAATGAAGATGGAGTGTTGTAGATGCCGTTCCGGACTCCACTCGTTATCCAAAAAGTGAGGGGTACGAGTCGACGCCGAGACCTCGCAGCGATCAGCAGGGCGTACTGCTTGTAAAGAACAGCCGAATGCGAGAGAGCGCAGACGAGTAGTGCACCTGGCTATGGTTAGACGAGCGGCTCGCTCTGCGTTACCGCGGCCCGAGTATAGCTGCGCAATACGTCGCTTCGTTACAAAGGATAGTCGCTGACCGAGTGGTTCACAACGCAACGTCGTACCACATGCTAACTTTAACCAGTTATCAGTCGTTACGTTAAAAAAGCTATTTAGCAATTATCCTGATAAATTTTCCGAAACAGCAACTATTTGAAAACCGGCCATGTTCATATTAGAAGCATAGACGGTGAATCAGCTTAATCTCAGGATCGCCAATGAGTCACCGGTGATGTGTTGCAACAAAAGTGAACAGATGCTCCGTTCAAAATTAAGAAACTTGTCAAGTGATCCATAGTGTAGTGTAGAAATGAGCCCCATTCATTAATGTTGTTGCCCTTTCCCACGAGGGATCATTGGCCGTTGGATTTTCTCTAGCTTTTCGTTGTTCCTGTTCAAGCCTTTCACTTTGCGTTTGCAATAAAACTACCATTTGTCAATATTACCGAATAACCCATTGATTTTCAGATCTCCATTGAGGTGGAGAATTTCTCCTGTTTGCTTTAGCAGTTGTTTTCAAGTACAGGTACAATGATATATGTCTTTCCGGCTCTCACTGCCATCTTCTGTTGGTTAATTCAAGGTAGGTGTCTATTTCAGGGCATAAGCACTTTCACCGTGAAGTAACGAACTAAATATAGAATCATTAAGGAACGCTTGAAGTTCACCTGCTACGGAAGATCACGTTAGCTGGAGTTTCTTTAATTAGAGTGAGTTCATTCACCTTCGTTCTTTTATCTACCCCACAAGCGCCTGATATGTATAGTGTAGTTCTCTGCGGACGGTTGGGCGTGTCAGTGCGGCTGCGTTTGGCGCGGTGCCAAACCCTTTCTCCACCAGTTTTTAAAGCGAACAAATGATATGACTGTATATTT
>MU949577.1:0-11898 GCA_036418165.1 Cooperia oncophora
GTCCTCTATATAAAGAAAGCTAGGAGAGACGTTATTGCCAAAAGCTCTGTTTTTTCATGCTATTTACATCACATTATTTACATTCTGTAGTTACTTACTCTTGCGCCAGTTGAGCTCAGCACTTTTCTGAAATCGATTGAATCACCCTGCTGTGACCGTTTTTTCTTGAATAATCAGATACCTTTGTAGGTGTTGTGAAGGTCAAAATCATCTTTGTGTACCCTAATTATCTTTGCTCCTTCGCAGTTACTGGCCAGCGCGCACTTCTCAACCCGCTGTCGGTCGTCCCGTCCGTCTACGTTGCTCAATTGGTGTGCCTAATGGGGACTCGCGCAGCGCTCTCATTTGGCGCACTGTCTTCCGGTGTTCCGGCTATGAATACTGGTCTAATCTCACTCCATTATGAAGGGTCGAGGGTAAATATAGGAGCAAGGGTGACAAATTGCCACAATAGTGTCATTGCAAATACAAACAGCCACACAATGGCATCTTCTTAGTATAGCTGATGGTGACTGTGAGTGACTGTGACACAAAAGACAAGAGCATGATGAAAATGATACTAACGGTCAAATTTTAATAATGCTTAACCCGTGGAAATGCTGAAAGTGTATAAAGTGCCAGAAAATGGACATCAAAGGCAGATCCCACGATTATTCGCCATCTCAGATAGTGGATTAGGGGTTCCATATAGACGACAAGGGGTTGAGTAACTCGACAGTGAAAAAAAAAGCACAAAAAACATGCCACCTGCCCTAGATAGAACCCCATTTTGATCCCAGTTTGTACGTGCCCAATTAACTCTATCTCCCACACTACGCCCTCATACGCACAGCTGATTCACCGATAAGATCGTACAAGTGACGATTTTCATGCTTTTGTCAAGAACTCTACGATCGTACAAGTGACGATTTTCATGCTTTTTCGTCCTGCAATCTCGTTTTTCACTGAAAGCCGGGCATTGGAGGCGGAGTCTGGAGGCGGAGTCACTGGAAAAAGGAGGCGTCACTGAACCTATATTGCGCTATAGCGCCCCTTCTTTAGAATTTTCTGCCGCGAGGCCGGTACAAGTCTTCGTCGCGGACCCCTCCAACCTTGACGCCATATTTTCAACTTCCATACCTGACCGCGGACCATTCCTTTAAAATCGCATACACCAAACTCTCATATGGGGTCATTCGGACCTGAAACGTATCTGAATGAACCTAATCCTCGACAGGAATTTCGAATAAAGTGCTTCTAAACAAGCGATAAAAATCGAGTGAATGGTTTTTGAGTGCATCGACCCATCACATTCTCGAACAGCAAGACTCATCAGTTTCTCAGCGAGAGACTCCAGATGATAAATCTCACCTGGTACACCTGGCCGGCAGCTTAGTCCTTTTCTGGTTTGACATTGAAATGGGCCAGTATTGCCTCTTTAGAGTGAAAATACTGGTGTAAAATGACAAAATGGCCTTCTATTATTCATAGATGTCGTTTCTAGGTGCAGTGGGTCTAGGTGTAGTGCAATGAATAATGACTAGACTCCAATTGGCACTATTCCGCTATTGCGGGATGTTCGCTAGCCTACCAGGGCATACCAGGTTTTCCATGTGTGCGATATCCAAAGTAGTGCAGTGGATTACATCAGAATTTGAGAAATAACTGGATTTCTAAGTTATCAACCAAGGCTAGTCAGCCTCAAAAGCTATTTTAAGAGGAAATATGTAAGTAATAGGCGGAAGTGGTGTAGCGCGCACGTTCCGAGAATCGAATCTCGGATCGGTTCCCGCTCAACCAACTGAGCCCTCTACCCTCCTGTGACGGTAATTTAGTGCTAGATTCACTTGGGAGGATAAGAACACTGACTTGTACATCGGCTGGCCCCCGCAAGTCATTGTATAGGCCACATCGCATTCAATAACCCACTACGATTCCAAGTATGTAGAAGTGGAATGCGTGCTGCCTCCTGAACTGGACTTGATCCGCTGCGAGGGTTTGATTTCCTTATCCCTTTATTATGCAATAGACCACGTCAGAGTTATAATACTGTAGAGCTATTTCACCAATTTATGAAAATATCAATTCCGACAACCAACCTAGCGTCATTCAACCTTGACAGCCATTTTGAGAGGACATATGTAAGCAACGTTCCGCCTTTTCGTGTGCACCTTGTGAAAACCAGCTGGTCCAACTCCACCGGTGTGTTCACTTTTCTGCCTCATGTTTCTTTTCACTCTCACTGCAAAAAGTAGATACCGACACCGGGGCAATACTAGTGAAGGTATTCTAGGTATTTTTGGGGCCGGCGATGGTTTAACGAGTGTCGTCAAGTTTAACGATTTGCTCAACAATCCTACACCTTGTCCGTCTTCTTACGTGAATATCTCATCTGCTTTCAATTGCCGCGCCAGCTCCGGCTTCTTTCTCTCGCTTCTATGAATTGTCACAATCCAACCATTGTCCTTTCAGTAGCGTCCTCTGTTATGTGGGCCGCATTTTTATCCTGTTTACACGGCCACGTGCCTTGGGGGCGTAGATGGAAGCTATCTCTCAGAACCAACGGTAGCAAAGAGGCCGGTCAAACTGGCTCATGGGCCAAGCATATTGACGAACTGGTCCGCTATTTTCGATTACCTTCTGTTTTCATATCCAGGCTCGACTAAATTGGAAAAGTTATGAGGGCCAATTATCACAGCTATGTTCAAATGCCACGCCTACTTTGTCTCAGAGATAAGAAGTGTACCCATCGACATTCACTCATGCGCCTGGCACTACCTCAATAGTCGAAAGATTTGCTCAGATAGGACCGACCGGATGAATAAGGAAGGCAATAGGTAAAGGTACTTGTACACTAAATGTTCCTGCCTTTTCTTTTACTCCTACAGTTATTTCGGCCAATGTTACTATGAAAGTGGAAAAGTATTCACCAAGTTCCGGACTTATGAGACCAATCTACTCTCTCCTTCTGTGTATATGCTTGAGTTTCACATCAGTCTTCCTGATGTATACGACTTTTGTGAAGTAATGTTTCGGGAGGACGAGAACCTTTAGTAAAAGTCACCCAAAAATCTGGTAATCAGGGTTATGAGTTTCTCCTTTTCCTCCTGTTCGTTCCCCTTTTTCAAATACCCGAATCCCACGTTCTTTCCTATACATGCACAATTAAAGAATCAGTTCGCGGCCAAACAAGTCTCACGGACCCAGAAGCCAAATTCCCACTTCAAATGGAATTTTGTTCAGTAAGAATATATAAATGTTGGTGGTTCGCATTTGTAACAAACTCTTTTCTTTATTGGCTTTTGGATTCGAGGTCTGGGATTGGATGTTCCATATTTCGATTCATCTTCCAGCAATTTAATATGTAGATTGGTCCGGTCTTTTTCTATAAAGCTTCAACTCCATGAGTTGACTTCCTCATAGCGTGTACAACAGCATTCGCAAGAATAATCAATGTTGGAACGGCACCCGAAGATGGTTCTGCCATTCTAGGCCCCACGGACTTCCCCTATGCTGGCCCCTTCGCTGTGACTACATTTCAAATAATTAATAACTCAAAATAATAAGGCGTGAGCTAAATGGTCCGCAGCTATTTTATTACTATAACTTTCAGCATTGCAGTTGGCGCTCCAGGTGTTATCACTAGAAAGCTGACCATGAGTCGAAGTAAGAGGGCAAAAGTCTAGTCCTTGACTTGAACCCAACTAGGATGAGTTGTGGGTAGAGCATCTGCCCGGAAAGTTGGTGAGGGTTGGAGACACGCCTGTAATCAAGACTTTTGTCTCAACTCAGCATCCTTGTATTAGCATTCCCCATGCTTAACATTCTCCCATGCTCTTCAGCTTCCGTCTTCGTATCATTCGTTGACCTTCAGGGGAAAAAAATTAGCAAAATCCGAAAGTCTGTGGTATTAGGACTACTGAGTCACCTTACGCTTACTATCACAACCCTAGTTCGAAATCATTTCCTTTGGCTACGTTAGGAAAAACATTCATGCCCTGGGATTTCTTTATCTTCACGAAAATGTCTTGTTCGTTTACCTCGTTATGCTGCAGTTCTTTATCGGCTTTGTCGAGACCACTGTATAGCGTTTTTGGCGGATTTTCTGCACGGATTAATCTTCTGTGAACGCGCCGCGCATTCGTCTCCATATCGGAGACACTGAGACAGTTTAGCTGCTTTCAAAATATCTACCGCGATCGATAACGAATCTTTTCACTTGTTTGGTCCCCAAAGCATGATGTGTCTGCTAGTGTTTCCGGGAGCGTACGAGGCTTGGAGAACACCTGGTCAACTAGACCTTTTTTTCGAGCGTTTGCGCTTACGCTCCTCCTTCCCCTTTATCTTCAGACCATTTACTGATACATTCTTTATTTATGCATGAGCTCTCGAGATATGAATTGGTCGTCATTTTTCGGGTTCGACTTTTTGCTTCTCAAGAAAATTTTTGAAAAGAACGAGGTCCGTCTCTTCGTAGGAAGGTTGTCCGTCTTTTTGTAAGGGGGCATTTACTACACAGCAAGTCCACCGTTGCAAAGAGAGTGGGTGTTGAGGTGAAAATTCAATTGCCGCCCTTCGCGCTCTTTGATTACGCGCTTACTAGAGGGCGTTGCGGCGCAGCAACTATTCAGGGAAGTTATTCATATTTTGAAAGGAAACAATTTCTCAAACACACCTTATCTTCTGGAGTTTTTTCCGCTTATTAGCATTTGCCCTTATAGCTATGGAGCTCTTCCGGGTACTTTCAGCAGTTGCAGAAACAAATTCCACCTACAACCACTAGGTGTTCCCTCTTTATTCGCATTGGTGCCACACGGGTGGTCAGCAAAACGGATCTCAAACCGGCTACATGCGCACGCTAGCAACTTTACATTCAGAGTGAACTTCTATCAGTTGGCTCATTTCTAAACAAAAAATGGACCACCCCCACCACATGCCCTTGTAGCGGCTTCATATAACCTCTGCGTGTACCTCGATGCTAGTGAAAGGCCAACTGTTCTTGAAGGAACGTCGCAGATCACACCATAGAAGTGCTCGCTTGAAAGTTGTATTTGTTCTTCAAGGAACCCTTCCCTTTCATGGTGATCACAGAACGACGACTTTCCGGTTTTGCTAACAATTGGTTCAAGTAGCTATTTGTGATGTCACACCCGTTCAGGCTGATCGACAACCCATACTCTCGGCCCCAGTCTCTAGACTACATTCTTACTCTACTCCTTCATAAGGAACCTAAGTTTTAAGCAGTGTGCAGCCCGTTATGCTGCTAATACCTCATTCTCAGAAACAGTTCCTTTTCAAGAGTTATCCTTTTCAGATTTTTCCGCATTCACTTTTCTTTCCCTTTTCGCCAGATCAGAATTTATTTTTATCTTTCTCAAGAAAACTCCACAGTGTTTTGTTCTTTGCTGTCATAGCTGCTACCCTTCACCGAAATTCGCTAATCGAAAGTTGCTAAAAGAACGGCCAAAGGCTTCTCCCCAACAAGGGCTCAGTCATGGCCTCACATTTACTGGGCTGTCAACAGTTTTGTGATAGCTACAGTGGTCTGTTAAATGAGTGCATCGCTTACTACTCCGCAAAGAGCAATGCGTGGAGCGAGCACTTCAATAGCTGGCTCTCTTTTCGCGTTTAGGGTAATCTGCTTCTTTTTTCCTACCTTCTCTATCTGTTCCTCATCCCCACTGCTGGACATAGTCTCCGCAAATGAATAATCTGCCTGAAGATGAGTCGGACCGTTGCAAATCTTTTGAATGGCATTGAACTCCCGTTTGTCGACTACTAGAAAGAAATCTGGCCCGAGTCATCCAAGCTTTCCTTCCCTCCGAGATCAAGTGGTTGACATTAAGTCTATTAGGGACATTCGGAAGTTTAAGGCGCCGAAGCACACACATGTAGCCAGTGCTCTGTATAGGCCAAGCGAGTTCAAGTGCGGCTGTGAACTTACAGCCGCAACCATTCTTGAAACGGATCTACCGGCGCCCAACTGTCCTACATGCCAGGCGCATCCCTCACGCTTCTCGTGTGGAAAGCTGGAACTAATTCGACTCATTTCCACTCCTTCATTCGCTTTACGAAGCTGAGCACAGATCCAACAGCACCTTATTAAAAGGATACAGAATCGCTTGGAGAGTCCCAAGGAGGTCGCCTTACTCTCGCACCTCTCCAGCGGCTTTAAGAAAAATATCAGAGTCATGAGGCAGGGGTGGAAGTTTCATGATGTTTTCCCCGTCTGAAGCTCTTTCTTGGGAAAAAGCGATAATGTTTTTAAAACAGCAGAGAATTAAGAGAATTTGGTGAGTCGACAGATAAGTTGTGAGGTGGTCACACCCGATAAGAAGGAATTGAAGGGGGTGGTTATAAGGTGCAAGGTGCACAGAGCCATTTAACCCATGTCGACGCTGCACCCGCTCCTCATAAGTGGTTTTATACAATTTTAGTACCGCCTACAAGGAATATTTCGTATACTAGCCCAATCGCATAGGTATAATTTACGAACATCGTAAATCGATCAATCATTCTTATGAATAAAACAATTATCTGTTTTTCTTATTGAAAAACTGGCTTCAGAATCTAGTTTTTAGCTGAGGAGACATTTCAATCAGGAGGACTATGGCCTCTAGACATTATTTTGTCCAAAAAGTAGCTAATCGTCGCTGTAATTGCTTCATATAACCGGTAATTCGATGAGCTAATAAATGCCATAATACGCTTCAATCATGACTGAGCTATGGAACCCGGCTGCCACGCTGCAGGTTTCGCTTCACCTGTTAGAATTGAGACGTAAACTCGCAGCAGAAAAAGAGTCGAAAGACAGTGCGAAACATAGTAGAGCTCTATTGAAATTAGTGCTTTTTTCTGAGGGTTAAATGAATTATGTAGATGGTGAGAGCCGGTTAGGGACCCAGGGCAAGAGGAAAAATGGAGTAAGTGAGGCTCAAAGGTTGAGGGACCTCGAGGGTTTGGAGAGAAGGTCTTCTAGCGTAAAAGAAAAACTTGCGTCGTGGAATGATGCCTCAAATGGTGAGGGGCCTTGGGGGTTTGGAGAGAGGTCTTCTAGCGTAAAAGAAACTAGAATAGGCCGATGTCCTGAGATTGTTGTTGCTTATTGACGTAGCCCTCTCTTAGATGCTAATTGTAAGTTGAATGGTCCGATTCAGCACATTGATAATGAGATGATCCATTTCTCCTTATTCTCAGCGGATTTCACGAAACACTTCTGGAGGTGCCGCAGTAGCTGAAGCTTTCTGTTGCGGAGTCCACCAAGGGAATGATCGTAGCAGTCGAGAAGTTACTTGCAGGGAGTCTGATCAGGGAGGGGCAGTTGAAATATTGCACACCGAAGCATCGAATGTAGATACATGCACCTCAATCAAGTTCGTGGCGTCTACTAGAGATTCTTTGAGTCATCTCCAATCAAAGCTCTCTTGCTTTCCGCACTTTTTATCATTCACTAGAAAAGCGGAGGAACCGGATAAGTGACCCTGTATCGTTCAAGGCACAGTTTGCGAGAGGGAGGCGTTAGTACTGTGTTGAAATATGGGAAATATTGAAGTTTTTTCTTTTTTTTCCCAAGAGCCTCTCCCTATAGTTAGATAACTCAAAAGCGTTACCTCGCGAAACGCTCTCTAATAGTCCTTCCACTTCCAGCAAACAGCCGGGTACAAGGCAAAAAAACATCGCGCGTTGGGACAAATCCAGTCAGTTCATTTCTTATAGTGAGCTCTATGATCCCCCTAAAGACATTAATGCTTCCATTGCACACTTATCGCCTTCTAGATCGTTTTTCCTTGTAAACTGGGCTTGTTTAGAGTTGTGAAGTAAGGGGGAAAAAAAAAAAAAAGGGGGGTCCCAGCTTACACAATGTTTAGCGCCTTTAAGCTCTTACCTTAAAACTTTTACCCGCCGCGGAGCTGGTGCCAAGTTATCTAGTGCAGACCACACTTTCCTTCCCGGGTATTTTCTGCTTTTTCATTGGTCATTCCGGAAATTTCCTTGAAGCATGGGTAAAATAGGGTTGGCGAAGGCAGATCCAAGAAGTGCAGACAAAAGTCGGCGTGTGAAAGCACTTGTGCTTTAAAACTCTGTAGGAGAATGTGTATAAAAATCATCTATGATACCGTTGAGTTAGGGCAAACTTGGAGCAGTGCAATACTCGTTCATTTCTACAGTCATCACAGAAAATTCTAAGGGAGGGGCGCTATAGCGCAATTTAGGTTCATGACGCCTCCTTTTTCCAGTGACTCCGCCTCCAGACTCCTCCTCCAATGCCAGGCTTTCAGTGAAAAACGAGAATGCAGGACGAAAAACATGAAAATCGTCACTTGTACGATCGCGGCTTTGCAGAACTTTTCAGTATCCAGGCGAAATTTTAAAGGCAATCTTTCATACTGTTTTTTTGTGAACCGCGAACGTTTTTCGCAATCTTGTGAATGACCTGCCCCAACACTACAAAAGAAGTTTCTGAGCTTTTTCAGTCTTTTCTTAAGGACCCCACCAAATTTTCTATATTCACCAGGATCAGGGGCAGTTCTGGATGCCTCATATTACAATTGGGTGGGAGCCAGCTTATGTACATATCAGACAATTTTTTCTATACGTTTTCTCGGACAAGTCTCGTACATAATTAGGCGGATGGCCTGAGCGATGGGAGGGGGCTGACGGGGCCGGACGGACATTCATTATTTCACCCCTGATTGTGCTCATGGTGAGCAGTGCCTCATGGTCATTTCACCACTTTTACCAATCTAATGGCTAATCTTTGGAGGTACCTATTGTATTGGGCCTGTCAAGGGTGCAGTATGTGAGGGGATGAGTCTTTACTCCAAGAGCCCCTGTCCTGCTAAGCCTAACTGCATTAGTATTTCAGGCGTTCCGAGTGACGCTATCAACGCACTCATTGTCGAGAGCACATCTAATTAGCAGAAGCATCAACTCAATCATATTGACCGCGGTCTACAACCAAGATTGTCTAATTACAAGGTAAGCTTGGCAACAACACTTAGTAACTTTGGAACCAGTAGCATGTCGGTTTCTTGCCAGTTGTTCGTAGTTGTTGAAGCATTGCATTAGTAAGCAACCACAGGAAAAGTGAAGGCGTGATTGCACCGCTTGATTGGATTTCTTTGTCTGAATGCATTATAATTCTTCTTTGAATGCCGTCAGGCCCTTCTCGACCCACCCCTCTGTAACCTGAACACTTCGTCTAGTGATACGGGAATATTTCGATTTTGCCTTATTTTTCCCCACTTGCGCGATCTGGAGGTAAAAGTGTGGGTCGGCTGGCACCCAAGTTTTAATCTGGCAGAGGACTCAAACGACGAAATGTTCTGTTGGCCTTTATGTCACTAGTCATGTCATCTCCACTGTAGTCGAAATCATCGCACTGCGGTGGGGCGGTGTTAGTGGGCGTGGAATGAGTTCACTCGCGGCCACGTTTACTACTGATAGTAGCTGGTTCAAGAAGAAAACAGGGTGTCGTTGAAAACCCCGCAAAAAGGCTCATTCCAAGCCTTTAGGCCTTGCCGTGCCGCACGGCAACGATACAAGCTATTATATAAAGGCCTCGCGATTTCATGGAATAGTAGTGCCTTTGTCATTATTTCATTCCCTGGAGAACATACGGACCAGTCACTTTTACTTTACTTTTCTGCACGTGGCCTTTGTGTCCACTTCTTTGACCACTGTTTCCATTCCGTTCCAAAACATTTCGTTCCATTCAAAAATGTTTCTTTCCAGCCCAACGACATGATTTTACGACCGAATTCGTTCTGAATTGCATACATATTTTTTCTCACTTAACCAATCTCGTTCCAGGAATTCCCATTGCTGTTTTTCAATCATTTTTAGAACACTTTCCAGTTGTGCCTCGCATTTTCAGTGTTCCGAATGGCAATAAGTTACGCGTGGTTAACTTTGTACTCTAACAGAAGTGGATTGCGAGTGAAGCTAACTTTTGGAAAACGGTGCAGACTTTTGCAGGGAAGTAGGAAATCGGTTTTATGAAAAGCACTCTAGGCTAACAGAGTGACGGCTGAATTTTTCTCATGGACCTCGCTATAGCGATCCTTTCTCCGCTCTTTTTTTCTTGAAATCACTGCCATAAACAGCTTGTTTTCCTTTTTCTTCTTGTATATCAAGTTTTTCCTTCTTGATTCCCTTCGTTGCATTCAATTCAAATTTGCCTTAAATACTGCTATGAATCAAAATGCTATATCTGAAATAGCCAAGAACAAGAGTCCCATTTTTGTGGAGTTCCGACAAGCACAGCAGTTGCTTGGTTATACAGCGAACATGGAGGCGGAGATGTTCAGTATCACGCTCACCACACGCCCGGTCCAGGGGTCGAAGGGGTTCATCCTCTGAACGCGGAAAGAGCCACGAGCTAGCCGGAATCCTGAATAGAAGTAGATGTGCTGCCGCATCCCACAAAGGAGAATGCATTCAGCCAACGGAATACTTTATCTTTTGTCCTTCAAGTTACTGACTGGGGGGGGGGGGGGGGGGGGGGGTGCATAGGCAGGAGACATTTCGTATTGTGTTGAGCGCGGCCAGCTCGTGGCTCTTTTCCTCCTTTCAAAGAATAAACCAAGGATATCGCTGTAGGGGACCCCAATATGATGTATGGTTTTGTATGATAAAATGGATAGCAGCTCTTATGTAGTTGCACACTCTTAGTTCCTTATCTGCCTCACTGCGGCCCGTTATGTAACTGCAGATGAGGAAGAAACCACAGTTCCTTTTCAATGCTTAAACAGGCTTTGAACGCCCGGTCCCTGAAATCCGTGCCGCTTGACAGAAAAGCGCTCAAAAGAGTGCTGTAGTACTTTACCCAGCTATGGCAGTAGTAAGTCTGGGCTATTCTCATTTTTTCTCATACTCGTTTATTCATCGTAGAGTCGGTCGTCGGTCCAGTCCTAGTCGGAGTAATCCAATAATTGCCGACGTTGTGACATCGCGTGGGATCAATTTCTTTTCTTTGGGGCATAGAAGACGAACTTTATGATGGCAAATGATGATGGGCGTGGTCGAGCCAACGAAATTGGCCCCTGAATGGTTTCGAGACCCGTTCGCGGCTGCGCCTCGCTCAACGGTCGGTTCTTCCCCGTGACTCACACTTGATTTCGCCCTCTTTGGTGCTTGCCTGCTCTCTATTATTCCGCACCACTCCAGTTGTACATCATTAGTAGGCTATGGCCCTACGCAATCATGCTTCAGCAATGCTCAGTGTGATGCTGACGCCCATGAGTATTGGAATTGGTCGTTTCAGAAGGGAAATCAGAACGAGCCAATTGGTCGAGAAAATTAAGGTGCTACGAGAAGCCTTGAAAAATGACTCGAAAGAAGGATCCGGCCGAGAGTGTGGGGTGGGAAGTGTGCTCTGCAGTGCTCTCAAAGGGCGTAAGCCATCATTTGGCCTTCATACTCTTTCCTGCCTACAGAACTCACGAGTTTGTGTTCAATGTTTAACAGGCTTATCAGTCCAATCAAGAAGATTTTCGGGGCCTGCGAACGAATTTTGTCGACTTGGTTGGCACTCAAATGTGAATTCTCCGGAGAATATCCATCCTGTAACTAAAGGAGTCAGACGAGGTGCTTCACTTTGTCTTTGATCATACTGAATTGGATAAGTCTCCGCCGTTGACCAATCTCTTTTTGGCATTCCACTTCCAATCGGAATCGTACTGGCTAATCGGGCAAGCCAGTGTACAATACAGTGTTCTTACCTCCCAGACCAATCTGGTGCCATCTCACCGTCCCTGAGGGGTAGAAGACTTTGTTGGCCTGGGCGGGAGCCGAGCCAGTTTTTGAACTACTGTGTTGTGACGTAGTAAATTACACCTTATGTAATTGTGTAATATCGCTAACTTCTCATAAACTTTGCAGTGCATGCCCTTTCGAATTTGGACCCAAAGTTACCCC
>MU949586.1:0-17807 GCA_036418165.1 Cooperia oncophora
TAAGCTCTGATACGATGCGTTAGGAGTGGAGTGTCTCCAAATCATAGCACGCAACAGCAACGAAGGTGTCGTGGCTACAAGTGATAGAGTGGTGTGAGATGGGGACATCGATGGTTAGAAACAGATAACATCAAATAAAGGCTGGTAGCGAAATATGTGGGTTGTATCGTCCGCTACTTGTAATTACAAAACGACAGAGGTAAATCATGTACCAGACCCTCAATAAATTCTTGCACAGCTGATCGATAAGATCGCTGAGTTTCTAGTTCGATTCCGTACCACCCGGGGATTTTAACAAGTTTGACAAACAACGGTCGTGAATATGTGCGTGGTGTACCGAATTATCATTTATCTGATTTCTGAATGTTTGGTAACAGTGTGAAACTCTGAATGTTCATTCAAAAAAATAACACGAAAAACATCAAAAGCCCCGAAAGTGTCCCAAAATCAAAAGATGCAGCCATTAATTAACAGAAGCAAAATCAAAAAATATGCACCCAACAATTACCAGAAGCAGATTCGATGGTGGACAATATTGGAGAGGTTACACAAGCAGGGTACAGCATGGGGATGTGCGAAATGGCGGTGTTGGTAGGACCCCCCCCCCTCTCGAAGAGGGTCCAGTTGTGACCCCCCCCCTCCTTCTATAACCGACAACCATATGTTTGTTCATACGAAATGACCTCCTGAAATGGAAACTCGCAGTGCGTACTTTGCTCCAAAATTGTAAGCAATATGAGGCTATTGATCAGCCTCGCTTCGCCAACGATTTTGTCTTAGGGTTCATAAATAAAAAGACGTAAAGATTCTGGAACACGTGGAATGTAGAATATGTCACCGTATTGAGAGACACACAGAAGAGTCTTTTCAAAAAGCACAGGCATAACGCAAGAACGAGTCCAGAAGGCGGAGAAATCGTTCTGGTCGAGCATGAGTTGCTACCGCGAGGTCACTGGTCGATCGGAAAGGTTGTAGAACTCATACGCAGTGCAGATGGACTCATAAGGTCAGCAAAAATAAGAGTACCGCATAAAACAACGTGTATACATCGGCCTGTAAAGCCAAGTCAAAGCTGTATCCTCTCGAACTGGGATCATGCGCATCAGAGCAAATGCACAAGCGGATCGCCGAGAATGAAAAAGCGATACGTGACAATGCTGATCCTACTATATATAATCCGCTAAGTGTGTGTGTGTGTGTGTGTGTGTGTGTGTGTCACGAAATTCATAGCGCCCGTCCCAGTAGCTGTAGGAAGTTGATTCCGGGCAATGATATAGAGGCTATGACGGGAACATTATTGGTGGGTGACAGGGAGTGGTATTAGCTGAAGATCCGATAAGAGACGTCAGAAGGAGGGAGCCATCGGGTCCATAGTGCGGGACACAGCAACAGTGGGACGTTGGTTCCAAGGTATGGTATAGGGTGTGATACAGGAACATTATTGATGGGTGACAGGGAATGATATCAGCTAAGATCCGATGAGGGGAGTTAGAACGGTAAGGTCCCCACACTCATCACGCAGGACACAGCATCAGCTAGGAGTTGATTTCAGAAAATGATGTAGGGTGGGATGTGGGGACATCGACGGCAGGTGACAGGACGTGATAACAGCTGATAGGGGCAGATAAGGAACGTTGCCATTGTTGTTCAGTCAAAGTGCTGGAGCCTTTACACTACCATATTATAGAGTAGTAGTGATAGGGACATTGTTAACGAGTGACAGGCAATCTTATCAATTGATAAGAAAGATAAGGGGCAGTTGTCATTACATCTCTTATCGCTATACTGCCAAGTATTGGAGGCCCCGTGTGCAAACTTTTCCTTTAGCCATCACTTCTCTGATAGCCCTAGAAAATGAACTCATCCCACTATCGAATGTCGAGTCGACGAGCGGGGGGAGGGGGAGGAAGGGGGGGGGTATGTAGTTCGCCTGAAACAGGAAACTCAGGAAAAATTCGAGGAGAACCGAAAAACATGAATAATGTGGCACTTCATGCGTTCAATAGCACTTTTTACTTTTGAACTTCCAATTGCTGATTAGATCGAATAACAAGGGCTCATAGTACCTACAAATAGTTATAGTTCAGCGGATTGCAAGCTAAGTGAAAAGGGAAACGTTCATCGGTAGGCATTTCGGTGCAGGGAATGGAAACGAAATCTGCTTTTTACTGAGCGATTCATACTGCGCTGTATTGACCTACTACACATTGTGTCTATATCTACAGATTTATGTTTTGTATGGGCGTAATGGCGCGGACCGCACCCCTGCCCCTGCTGCAAATTTTTGCAACGATTTTCCTCTATCTGCAACGATTCGATCACTACAGCGCCGTATGAGCAGCCCACTATTGAAAAAGTTCGTTTCCATTATGGAACGCGCCTGGCGAAGCCAGGCCAGCTCGGCGAAGCCGAGCTAAAAGAAGGAGGAGAGCTCGGCGTCAGCCGGGCGATCCGACTGGTATCATATATACAACAAAGGCCGCTGCGAGAAGCGAAGAAAAAAGTGTATGAGAAGCTTTGGCAGCTCAACGAAAATAAGGGCACCCACGAGAAAGAGGGGGTACAATCAGTACCATGTCGATTGACGTCTCCTCATTCTAATTTCACTTGCACATTCGTGATGTTGATGGCCGTGTTGTTACTCCAGTGCAGAGCACTGAATGTCATTACTTGTTCTTCAGGAACCGTTAGTATACGGCCTCCGGCAACACCGTTCGAAACTTTGTTTCGATACTTACTGCAGATCCTTCAACAGCAGCTCTGAAACAATGCAGTACAAATTGAACCCATCACCGTATGACGGCAGTACGCGCGTAACTCTCCATTCTGGTAGCCTCATAGCGCAACGTCACCGTGCCTGTCCACCCTTTTGTTCCAAAGTAGCTAACTTCCTATCAAAGCCTTGTTCGGGAGTCCCCACTGCTGGCCTACGGGTGCGATCATCATTCACTGTGGCCTCATATTGCATCATAAGCCTAGTACTACTGCTGGCATGGATTATTTGGCGAAGAACAGCACTCCACTAGTATCACGAACACGACGAACTTAGCTCTTACGGCAATGCAACCAAAACGGGAGCAGTGTCCTTCTCTCTGACTGACTTCACTCCTCCAGCACTGAGACCAACACAGACATTACCGATTGCGTAGGCGCATTACTTGTGGCTACGAGGTCATCGTGTCAGGAGGGTCACCTCCGTCATTCAATAGAACTGTCTTGCTCTGAACACAACACCTGCCACTACGAGTACAGACAAGAAATACTTTCCAACAAAGTCCAATCAAATCTCTGCATACAGCTGAGACATCATACCATGAGCGTTGGGTACTTAAACGTGACGCGTAGGTCCGAACTCCTTAGCTGCCAAAAGGTGTCCCATTTCTGGACGAAGGAAACATATCATCAGATAGAGCACATGACGAGATGCAGAGGTTTGGGATCATGCCGCTCAGATAGATGTGAATCATTAGCTCCCAATGAAGTAGTCCCTGAATATAACAGTACCGAATATCCAGGGTATAGCGCTTGCTCAATACAATGTAGTGGACTCGAATGCATTTGCCCAATACCCTTCAGAGCATGCACATTCTATCGCACGTTTAATGTACCAGTCTCTGACCATCTATACGAAATTATCGATTGCGTAGGATGAGTTAAAAACTGGAACGGATGTAGACCTAAAGCTATATAGTGAGCAGAAGCGTGGAATCATTGAACTAACCCCATACTTTACAAAGTCGTTCGCTAATTTCAACTTTACAGTCATTTCATTACAAACGTCTCGAGAAGGGTTACACCAAAAATTCGTCCAAACTGATAACGAAACCTTAACCGTTCCACCTGATTTCATCTTCCCAGTGAACTGCAAAACTCAGGCTCAGGCACACTCTAACTTTTGTCATGCTCCAACAGCCATTATTGTGACTGCGATGTCAGCGGGGTGAAACCTAACTGTCGCTGCTCATATGGCTCCATAGCGGAACTTCGTAGCAATGCAGCCCGCAAGCTACCCGTGTCATCACCGCGGATAACTATATTCGCCGTCGATAGGGAGGTATTTGCAGAATCTACGGCTGACGAAACAACAGTTGTTATCTCATCGACAAAAAAACGCACGTTTACGAGTTGACGTCCCCGGCATGATATATGCCCAAAAGCTACAAGGATGCTGCAGTTGCTACCACGGTAGTTCCGTGGACGTATCATGTATTGTCGCGACACATTCCTGGACAACTGTCAAGTGTGCAACTGCCATTTTTCCAGTGAATGCACACCCCACAATAAGACCACCAGTGTCAGGTTGAACCTTTGAAAAAGCGGTAATAAATACAGAATTCTATACAGTATGCGGTGGTAGGAATGGTACCATGAAGTTGGAAGGGATGCTCAAGTATATCGCAATCACGAGGGAATCGAACATCTTTCTCAATGACAGTTCAGTTCGACTGGTTTGGAAGCGTGCATTTACCAGACGTTCTTCCGTTACTATTAGTTTTCTTCGAGCACTGGAAATGCACATTAGCTGCTCTCATAACCTTACTAATTTTGATTTGTCTCACCTATTTGTTTGGTCCAGCAGTACTTCTAACATAGTCAAAGCGATGGTCTCGCTCATTCTTCTTTTCACAAAAGCCGTGTGTACCACTGCTGAAGCGGTACTAGCGCTTACTGTGAGCGTGCACGCGGCATTCAATCGTAGAGAGAGCTAGCTAGATAAACAAGGAAGCAATCAGTGCAACAAATCAGAATTTCTTCGCTGTAGCTTTAAACTAGATGTACTTAAACCCATCATTTATTCATCTCACTGTGAGATGGCAGACGACCTTGATCGCGAGATCCAGTTGATGGACTTTGAGCGCCAGGCTTCGCTTGATGCTATTCGCGACACCTTGCAAAGCATTACTAATCGGCTGGACACCCTATACACTATGGTTGCTGAGATGAAAGAAGCGATCCACACTCTCGTCGACCGTTCTGCGCCCAAATCCGCATGTGTTTTCTGTTCGGTTAACGAGAATGTGGATGGTCACCTAACGTCACGTTGCCACCGGTATCCAGATTCTGTCAGCCGGGCTATGAGGGTGGCAGAGCTGCATTTGTGCGGCCGATGTCTTCGCCGATTATGGCGCGGCTCTCTGCACAGTGACGTGCAAAAATTGCCACAACACGTTGTGTTCCGGTCCACCTGCGAAGAAGCGCAAATTCTGACTGCTGCTTAGTGGTCAGAATTCGCGTTTCCTCGCATTTCGCCGATCGACTCTTATTCTTTGTATTCAGCTGCTGGTTGCTACTCCATTTATCCCAGCTACTTCGATTGTCGACAGTTCTCGCCTACCGTCTATGCATTAGCTTCCTATTTTCTCCTCATCTGCCTTCCGATTTTCGTCGCTGCTCTGGAACAACGTCTGCTCTTACTTCCACCATCACGCCGGTCAAGCTATTCCCGACCAGAGTATCGAGATCGTTGCGGCACCGCGGAGGCGACATCGATACTACGCCCTACAGAAGTCGGAAGCAGTGATACGGTTACAATTCTCTATGTGGAAACCTTTACAATTGACAGTTCTTTGCTAGTGTGATAGTTTTGTAAAGCCTGGCGGCGCAGTGTCGCGTTCGCGACGCCGCGTACGCGACGGCTCGGGGCCCACCCCCGACAAGCTTCACTATAAAGCGTAGTAGGAATCCACTGAACCGCACAAGATTACAGACGGTGCTGCACAGTCAGTCAATTATGCATGAGATTCAACCTATAACAAGAGCCATTATTAAAAAGCAAACAATCAGTGATAAACAAAATTGGTGAAAAAATAGCCCCAAAGTAAGTACGTCAGGCCCCAGATGTGCAATCAGTGGACGGTGATGGGGAAATTAAGCACCAGTAGCTACTTTTCTGATAGAGGCCATCCCTTAACACGTTGACGACGAGCCATTTTTCCCATGACTTGCGCCTGGGACGGCACATTTTTCTACACTGAAACTTAGTAATTTCCAAATAAATGAATTACTACGACCAAAATGTATCGTGTCAGGAGGGTCACCTCCGTCATTCAATAGAACTGTCTTGCTCTGAACACAACACCTGCCACTACGAGTACAGACAAGAAATACTTTCCAACAAAGTCCAATCAAATCTCTGCATACAGCTGAGACATCATACCATGAGCGTTGGGTACTTAAACGTGACGCGTAGGTCCGAACTCCTTAGCTGCCAAAAGGTGTCCCATTTCTGGACGAAGGAAACATATCATCAGATAGAGCACATGACGAGATGCAGAGGTTTGGGATCATGCCGCTCAGATAGATGTGAATCATTAGCTCCCAATGAAGTAGTCCCTGAATATAAACAGTACCGAATATCCAGGGTATAGCGCTTGCTCAATACAATGTAGTGGACTCGAATGCATTTGCCCAAACTTCGGTGTGCCTTCAAAACACATATTTCCCTTCAAATGAGTGAAAGAAGAGCTCGGTTATCATCGATCGATTTGGTCCGAGTGTGCGCCGTGCATTACGCTTCTACGCAGAGGTGGTGGAAAGGTGTAACTTCTGATTTTAGGTGATTTTTGTCCATGCAAGCAGATGTTTGTTTAGGGTTTGGAAAGGTCGATACGCACGAATCTGTTTGAGATGTATTATTTAGTCTACGTACTACGCACTTACGAGTCCATGCTAGCTGCTGTTGCTAATCAATTTTTCATTATTCGAAGTCTTCCTTACATCCGGGTCTTCTGCAGCTTTCCGTTCGCTCCATCAAACTTAGCAATGACACTTTTGTGCTGTTTAATGCCCACCGACCCTGCATTTGCGACCCTCCCCACGTCCCCTGCGGCCAAGTACGTCCCCCTTTCTGGGGATTTCGCATGAAAAGAAGGCTGATGAACGGAGCGCTCAAATCTGTCGAGAATACACTCATGAAAATTTTCACATTTTTTAACATCACGGCTTTCATAGCTCTACTTCTTCTATCAAATGAAACGGCCGCGAGGAGCTGGCTTCAGCCGCGATTTATTCTTCACTCTGAGAATCTGGGAATTGTGGTGGAGTCGAGGGAGTGGAGAGAGGAATGTATAGAAGACTTATCAATCGCTTTATAAGGTCCTCGTTTCGACGGTGTTTATAATCTTTCCAGAGTCTCATTTTGTGAAGTCTTCAAACTTTCAGGTTAAAAATTTGGAAATTTATTTGGCCCAATCCCGTTCTGATCAACCGGATTTAAAAGTTGCTGAAACGCAGCGAATTATAAATCCGTTTGATCAGAACGGTACGCAAACCGGGTAACCTTTTCAACCAGTTTTCCCCATAGTGAGATATTCCGTTCGCGGGTTGTTGGTGACCTGACCTTTCGGGAGACTTGCGACTTCCTTGTACTTGTAATTAGGAACTTCGATAACTTCCGAAGGCATATTGATATCGATTTCGGTGGAAAATGTCGTACCGCTGGCGCTTCATATCGCCAAATGGTGCCAGCTCCAAAAACGAATTTTATATCCGTAATTAGGTCCTTGACAACTCCTCAAATAAATATTTTTCCTTAGGAATTTGTGAAAAAGGGCACGGCGCCATGACGCCATGCGGCGCCAAATGAAGGCGATGCTATAAAAAATCGTCGTAATCTCCACGGGGACAAGCCAAGTGGCGCCGTTAGCCACCAACTACATACCTCCGCTCCATCAAACTCAATATTATCATATTAATACATTACAACTTCGCTACTGCTTCTGATTTTATTAGATCGAAGGAATCAAACAAGTTAAAATGGCCGGAAGTGCCATTCCGGAGCTCGTTTCAAGGTTTTGCTCTGTTACTGTAACCTTTCAATTTTGCGTTGAGTTCTCAGTGTCTTTCAGGACTACCCTACAATGGGTGATATTTTGAGCGACTGGGATAGCAAGGAAGATGTAAAGAAATCAGGAAAGCCTAAAAAAGAAGAGAATCGCGAAGAGAAAGAATGTGCGATAGATGTGAATAAGGGAAAAGAGAGTGAGAAGAATGAAAAAAAGGAATTGTCACCGAAAGGCAAGGAATCTGAAGTACAAGTGAAGAAAAGTCCCGAAGAGAGAAAGGAAAAAGAAAAAATCCTAGAGAAAAGAGGGGATGTGAACATGACCAGAACCAAAATCCCGGAATCAGTCAGGAGAGATTTCGGGATTTTTGAAAAGAGATCAAAGAAAAAAGATGATCTAGAAATGAAAGACAAGGAAGGGAAAAAGATAGAGGAGGGGACCCCCGAGAAAAAGGTTTACCCTTCCGATAAGAAGATGCTGCAACCAAAACGGAGTGTATCGCTTGAAAAGAAAGAGGCAGCGATTCAGTCACTGAAAAAAGAAAATGCCGAGCCGGAAAAAAAGGAAGATAGTGATGTGGAGGCAAAGAACAAGTCACCAGGTGAGGAAACTCCAAAGGAGATAGCGTCACCAGAGGGTTTTACAAAAGCAACTCCCCCCAGCCAGAACTTTTCCGACCAATATTTAACAAAGAAAACCCCTGAAAGTGAAATGAGAGAGGGTGCGAATAACGATGGGAAGAGGTTGTGTGAGAAACCCAGCGGACTTAAAAGCAAGGAAACGCAGAAATCTGACTTACAAGAGAGAGCTAAGGAGGGTAGCAAAATAAGCGGGAAGAGTCAAATCAAAGAGAAGGAAAAGCCTTCTAATAAAAAGGAGAGTAGAAAAGAAGATAAAGAAAAGGAATCTAAACGATTAGGAGACGGAGTCAAAAAGGGAGGCGATGAAAGCAAAAAAGACAGTGAAAAGGCAGTCAGCAAGGTTGGTTCCGTCAGTAAGAAGAAGTCCAAGAAAACCGAAAAATCGAAGAAAAAGAAAAAGGTGGGTCTGCAGAAAGTGTTCTGATTTTTTAGATATTTTCGATATCTATCGTTCAAAAAATTTTGCTTTTCTGGCTCACATGTACATACTATGTAACTAATTGTAAGCAGCACTTGCGAAACAGGGAAACGAAACAATGACAAGTGACCATTGTATGAATATAGCCAGTGTTATTGTTGTGGTTGTAATTTAGTTGTGTAAGTTGTGGACTTACGTTGGAATACAGTATGATAAGACAGCGACAGCAACGGCGATCGCGGCGATTGTAGCGATCGCCGCGATCGTCGTGTACGACTGAGCGCGCCCCAACACTATTATTTGGCATAAAAAACAAAGCAATATCCAGATGCAAGGTTTCATAAAAGACGGACATGGAGAATGCTTTTACTTGGACCGCTCGGTTTGTCCTAGTGAGGCTTTTTTCTGAATTGTGGCGGCGAACTTACGACTTCCTTATTCAAAGTCATTTTCCGCGATAAAATAAGGCTATAGACCTCTCAAATGTGTCAGACGATCCGGAAGGCGATTTTGGAGGCTGCGCTATCTTCAGAAAGTGGAAATTGGCAAGAACTCCGCTGTAAGCTGGCCAATTGGGCACACGTTATGATAACGACGGGTGGAAATTCGTGCAAACACGTTTCTCTTCATTGCATGCACGTACGAGTTGGGGTCGGCATGGAGCCCTATTTGGGGCACTTCAGACTGTTCTTTCTGCATCTTTTCTCCAGCAGTCAGTTACCTACACAGCACTTTGTCGATCGTGTGTTGAGCCTGTGTTCCGCAATCTGGGTGGGTCGCGGGCTTTGCTTTGGCACGATAATTTGCTGCTAGGCCTAATATGCTAGGAGGGCGCTCTACAGTGGGGAAAATGGCGAAAAACGAAGTGAAATGGTCAAAGACCTGTGGAGAAAGGCCTTCGTCCTTGAGGTGATTCAAAAATTCGAGGATATCGTATGAGTTTCCCGTAGGCATCTTGGCGCTAAGTAACACGTTAGGGGGTGAGGTGATGAGGCTGCCACGAAGTTGACGTATGAAGGGGGTGAGTGAGTCCAGTGCGACGCACCGCCGTCGACCCTGGTACACATCAGTCTTCTTTGCTGGCATATGCGGTGAGTGACTTGGCTACTGGATTGTCTGCTGGGGGGGCACGGTATTGTAAAAGAGCAATACGAACACAGGTTAGCGGTCGGTCCATTTGGTGCGGGCCGGGGTAATGGGCGCGTTTCGGTCGCGAGTATTGCGGCATTGATTAGGCCTCACAAGGCATACCTTCCTTTGAAAAAGGTCGTCTACATTTGGCGCTTGTTCAGGGTCGCGAATTTGTCTGCGCGGCCGGCGAATTGCTCCGTACTCGTCTGACAAGGAGAAGAAGGATGGGATACGTCGAAGTGGCCATTTGGATAGGAGTGAATTGTATACCGCGGCCTGGGGATAGAGCGTCGGGTGTTGGCCGGGGGGGGGGGAGGAGACGGAGGAAAGGCGCGGTGCTTCGGCGCGATATCTGCTGCCGCGAACCTCCTGTAGAAGAGAGTACGGACGTTTGTAGTGGGAAAGAAATTACACGTAGTTTTGGCGGCGCTTAAGGCTGCGCATGATCGGTGGGCGAGCGCATGGTCCGAGGGTGGGGGGGGGCTATGGGCGGCGTAGGGGCTCAGGCGGGGATGGCACGCGTCGAGGGGGTGGTTGCAGCCTTGGTGGCGTGGCGTGGCCCGTTTGTGGCATTGGTTGTTGGGGCGAGAAGTGGGGTCTGGTGGCACTTCCAAAGCGTATGTTGTGCATGAGAATCACGTCCTGTGCCGCGTGATAATGTCGTACGTAATTATCGGATACTGATGCAGGCCATAGGAGACATAATGCTTGAATTTATATCTATCCCAAGCTTTTGCGGTGGAGCTGCGCGGAGTTTTCGGCTCGGGGTGAGTGAGCGATCTTTGTCTGGGGGGCGAGCGGAGGGTAGTGCACTATGGAATGCGTTCGCCAGTTGGCGGGGGTCCTTCAGGTGTCAGGAAGTCATGTGAGCGTCACAACGATTATCACGGACAGTGTTATGGCAAAACTAGGCTGTTGGAGAGTGCGGAGCAGGAGTGCACTTTCGAGAAGGGAGGATCAACGCAACACGCACAATCAAGGATCCAGAAGTCCTCGACCACGGAGGTCATGGAGGCGCCGGTACGGAGCGTTATGGCGCACTCGTCCATGCTTCAGGCGCGATCTCTATCAGAAAACCCCTTACGCCTGCCATACGTAGTGTATTCCCATTACAAAGCTCCGTAACTTCTTTCATGGAGGTCCGCCAGCAGGTAATGGACGGACGGTTCTCCGTAATCCGTCGAAGACCTTCGGCCAGCGTATACATTTCATTTCAAATGGCCACTTCGACCTACCATCCTTCCCTTGTGAGGAATTTATCGTGCCAACTGCCTTCAAAAGAATCTTTAATGCGAGGGAGTGGGGGCTCACCTTTTTTTCAACTTGAGATGAGGGCAAGCTCATTCCCTGGGGAATTTTCATGTTTTTCTTTTGTTTTCATTGTTTCATTCGATATAAGTGTCTTAAAAAATCTCCTATTACCAAACTTTCCAGCTTCTAGAACACATATAATTTGCAATTCGAGTTAAAACAACGAAAGATAGACACAGGAGGAAGATCACCTAGGAATCGAAACACTAATTCATTTCTGCAACATCAAAGATTTGTTTTACTTTATAACTTCTTATATAAGTATGAAGTACGAAAAAAGAAGAAACTTATCCTGTATGCTATCACTGCTTACCCTGTATGTGTATCAACTCATGCTTTTACTCTTCTTCTCTTAATTCGAAAAACGAAATAGAGTGGAATAGAGAAGAAGTGCCCTAAGTTGAATTCAGCTATACCTGAGTAATAATAGAAAAAAGCACTGAATAAAGCCGCTTCTCTCTATTAATATTCGGAGCGGTCCAAGTAATAGCGTTGGAGCTCGTTCAGTCACACATCGACGATCGCGGCGATCGTCAGATGGCCGCGGTCGCCGCTATCGCCGCTGCTGTCGCGAATTATGAACGCTACCTAAGGCAAACTTCGTGGCTGCCTGAGAGGAGAGGTTTTTCTCACTGTGAAGGGTGCACTGAATCCCATATGCATAAGTCGTGGCATATCGCAAGGGAAATGCGCATGAGAGCACCGCCAGGGGCCTGGGAACAATGCTCTCCGCCCTTTGATGTAGGTGGCCATAACTTGGCTCTCTTGCATCTCGTTACCTCGTTCACTGATTTCGTGGCTACGGCTATGTGCCCTCCCTTATGGCCAGTTCGCTTTCTTTGTATCGCATTCCTGCTCAGTGTCTCTTTCCCTTGCCTTGTTCGCAAGTCCATTCAATTACAAGGTCAGAAGGAATCATATACAGAGTGTTTTTAACAATTTCTTGTTTTTTTTCTGAACTGGAGGTAATGGAGTCCGTCCTTGCGGCTGCGTTCGACGCGCTGCCAAACCCATTTTCTATCCTACCGGTTACAAAAGCGGGTAGGTGATAAGGAGTGGTGGTGGAAAAACGACTATGATATGACACAGTCTTGATGCTCCTCAGAAGACAAAAAAAACACGGAATGGCGCTGCACGCACTGACACGCCTCACCAGCCGCTGCGAACAAGGCTACGCACAAATTCATATTCAAAGTCCACCACTCACATGGCAGTGGCGAGATGTGTCTCGAGGACTAGTATGCTCCGTTGCTTGTCTGTTGAAGTGTATGTGGAGATGCTAAACGGCTTACCTTAGCAGCGATAAAAGCAAAGGATACCCTTGAAAGCCTTCAGGGCTCCCTTCTACAGAGAGTAGGGCCACAAAGTGTAAAGCGCTCAAGCCTCAATGGAGAAATCCATACGTTAGCATCTGAAATTGCAACTGCATAGAGGTCACCGGTTAGACAGTACTGGTGCTCAAGTTAAGCCACTGCGCCTAACGTATTATCAGGGATCACATTCTACTATATATAATTCGCTATGTCGCGAGTGTGGGCGTCTGTCTGCTTGTCACGAAAAGGAGCGCCAGTCGCAGTTAGCGTTGGCGACGTGCTCCAGATTATGATTTAGGCTGCGTTTATACTTTGCGGCAGCGTAGCGCTTCCAGCATACGCCAGAGGCAGTGCCGGGGAGAGGATGCATATCGATCTAGCGTTCCCAGCGTCACCAGCGTCACGCTAGCGTACGCCAGCGTTTCTCCAGCGTTTCACCAGCGTTTTGCTAGCGTTGCAGCGGCAGGGGAGTAGAGACTATGGGAGAGCTGGAGGGTACAAAACACATCGATTGCGCGTCTCTCACTCGCCCTTAGTCTCTACAATGCACATCGCTTCTGCGTCTCCGACGGCCACATAGTCTCTACTATACACGTCAATTCCGCGTCTCTGACGGTCACATAGTCTCTACTATACACATCGATGCCGCGTCTCTGCCGGCCACATAGTCTCTACAATACACGTCGATTCCGCGTCTCTCACGGCCACATAGTCTCTACTCCCCTGCCGCTGCAAACGCTAGCAAAACGCTGGTGCCGCTGGAGAAACGCTGGCGTAACGCTAGCGTGACGCTGGTGACGCTGGGAACGCTAGATCGATATGCATCCTCTCCCCGGCACTGCCGCTGGCGTACGCTGGAAGCGCTACGCTACGCTGCCGCAAAGTATAAACGCAGCCTTAGGATATGCGACAAGAACATCACCGCTGATAAGGGGCGTTAGAAAGTGCGGCTTATCAAATTCGTAGCGCTGGTCTTACCTTAGAAGCAATGGGACGTTAGTTCCATGGTATGATATGGTGGGACAGGAACATTATTGGTGGGTAACAAAAACTGCTAGCAGTTGATAAGCTTCGATTAAGGAAGTCAGAGAGGGAACGCCATCACAGTCGTAACGCGGAACACAGCATCATTGAGGCGTTGATTCCAGCAAACGGTAAGGGGGTAGGTGGGGACGTCGGGTTACAGACCGTGATACTAATTGATAAGGGTCGATAAGAAACGTCGCCGTTTTCGTTTAGTTGAAGTGCTACAGCATCATCACTTCATGCAATAGGAATGTATTGATGTCCAGCGGGGGAGATGTAGCTTACATGAAACGAGAAACTTCAGAAACCAAGGTCGGAAAATCCGAGCAATGTACACACTTCAAAGACATTTTTTCGCCTTTAAGCTTTTAATCATTGATGGTACGCTTGATAAGGGAGTGTGAGAGAAGTATAGCTAGCGTTGCGCAAATATTAACGCCTGCAATCATTTATTTGACTGCAGCGAGTGGACTGCATCCTGATGGAAATCTGAGTGCAAAAGCTCACTAGTGGGCATTTCGATGCGGGTAATGGGAACGGAACTCGTTCATCTACTAGGTGATTCATATTGCGCTGTATTGTCCGATTCTATCTATACATGTATTTATTGTTTTATGTTTTGCTTTGCATATGTTTATAGTTTTATGTGCAGTATAGGCGTTATGGCGGAACAACTTCCCTCCTGCAAAAATAAGCGTGGACTCAGGGGTGCACAATTACTGGGATACTCTATTCAATAATCTTCGATCAACACAGCGCAATATGAGCTGCTCAGTGGATGAATAAGTTCTGTTACTATTGTGAAGTGCGCCTGTGCGCCTGTGCGCCTGGCGAAGCCAGGACTGCCAGGTGGAGCCGGGCTAAATGAAAGGAGGAGAGCTCGGCGTCAGCCGAGCGATCCGACTGATTGAAGAAATGCCAAATCTTCACTACTCTGATCTGGCATGTGACATCTACATGAAGATTTTTGAGCGTTCTCTGTGATATCGTTCAACTTGCCTGTCACCCCGGATCTTGTTCTTCTGGAAACAGCTCTACAGCCGCCTAGAATCAGGCTCTTGGTCAAAATTCTTTGACCAATAGCATCATACCTGCTCCTTTCAACACTATTACGGTGTATGGAGTGGTGGTAAGGAGCGTTGATCAAGTGGACAGATGAAAGAAAAGCCGGGTATTAGTCGAGCATTTGATCGTACGAATGTAGGTAGGCGCGATGGAGCCACGCCCCGCAAAGCCGGGCCGTATCACATAGAGGTCCGAAGTGCCTGGAGTGCTCTGGAACCGCTTGAAGAATTTTTGAGGCTGGCCCCGCTCACCTTGACGCACGCTCCACACACAACAGCATTCTGTCGCCTTAAAGCGTCTTGCTTTGGAATGCACTCCCGCATTCAGCAGTTGGAACGCGTTAAATGGCCCTCACTAAGGTTGTTGATGGAAAGATAATTGTGGTAAGCGTGATTAAGTGTATTTGATGCTGTTCATTAACATCTCTGTAAACAAACCCCTTGCATTTGGAATAAAGCTAGCTTTCGCGTTCTGTACATGAGTGTCATTTACTATTAATAAGCAGCGAGGAATGAGTTCTGTTAAAATCATTGAGATCGTTATACTTGAGTCATATCGATCGCATTGTTGTTGTGAGCGGTGGAGCGGATTTTCTCATGTTACCTTGTCACTTTTAGCTCCTATCACTTGTATCCGCCAACAACGCTCCCGTCCCTTATCACTATCATATCACCCTGTATCGCCTCTCGGATCCGAGGTCCCACTGTTGCTGTAACCTGCGTTACGAATTTGATGACCCTTCCCTTCCGAAGCCGCTTATCGTATCTTATCAACTGTTATCACAACTTCGTATGTCACCGCCAATATGTTCCCGTCCCACACCCTATTTCAACTCACGTATCTGAGGTCCCCACTGTTGCTGTAACCTGCAGTACGAATTTGATGGCCCTTCCGTTTCCGAGGCTGCTTATCGTATCTTATCAACTGTTATCACTTTCTGTCGCCCGCCAATGATGTTCCCGTCCCACACCCTACATCACCTCTCGGATCCAAGGACCCACTGTTCCCCTTTTTTTATTCGCCCGCCCCCTGTGAGCCGCACTGTGAATTTGGTAGTCTTCCCTTCTAATGCCCATTATCAGATCTTATCAGCTGATATCACATCCTGTCACATACCAATAATGTTTTCCCACCCCCTATTTCACGGCTCGGAACCAAGACGTCCACTGACTGCTGTCACCCGCGTTATGGATATGGTGACCTCCCCCTTCTAACGCCTCTTATCGTTTCAGCTGATATCACTTCCTGTCACCCACCAATTGTGTTCCCATCACACCGCCTACATCACTTCTTGAAATCAATGTCTCACTGTTACTGGGACCGGCGCTATGAATTTCGTGACACACAGACAGACGCACACACAAACATACACACACACACACACACACTTACAGACATACTTAGCGGATTATATAGAGTAGGATCATGACACTCCGCCACAGCCTTCTGGACGAGCGCCATCGAGAGATTCTGGCACGCGACCGCGATGTGGTGCCTGAGATCAGCGAGATAGTCGATTTCTCCGCCACCGTAGACCACCCTATTGAACTCCGCCCGAACCGGGTAATTGAGGGGATTCAGGTCAGGTGACCTACTTGGATATTCCATCTTCTTTAGGTACCCCCCTTCCATTCCAAGTAGGCGAGAGTTTCTCCAACGCCCTTCGATTCCATGTGGTGGCACCCAATGCTGTAGCAGTACAAAGTTTCCAAGAAGGTACGGGCGACGACATGTGAGGAGGATATTCTTCTCGAGTTGCTCGATGTAACCGCCAGCGCTCACCTTCAGTCCGGGGTCCACGAAGAAAATATTGGTCTTTCCATTCCAGGTACGTCCGGTCCATACCATCAACCCGCGCCTTGGACTGTGGTGAAGATGATGTCCTAGACCGTGGCGACGTTGTCGGAGCTGCTCGATGTTGGAGGTCATCCAGATCGAGAGTACTGGTCTCCAGGTAGCTATCCATGGGTGACTCCATACTAGAAGTTTCGCAGCTGTTTGGAGGTGACATGAATTCCAAAGGTCTTCTCCAGTCAGGCTGCGACTGGAGATGACTTCATATTTTGGTGTACATGAAGGTGATGGGCGAGAGCCAGCTCCTGAGGAACATCTTGGGTATCTTCCGCCCTGGTACTCGTATCCACGTCCTCTGTCTGGGCAGCGAAAACTTTGCTGATATGTGACTCGGTCAAAGTGACTTTTTTGTCCACTCCCTGTATATGCCCAGGTCACGTCTTGCTGTTGGGGAAGCTTGCGAAATAAGAAGCTTCCCCTTCCCTTCCTCCTCAAAAATTCCTCCTCTCGTAACTCCTCCTCCCCCTCCTTTGCATCCTACCCACCATCTTCCTAACATTTACTAACTTCCTTCCGCTTTCCGAAAAGGGGTATACCGTACTTACACAGACAAAACGAGCTAAAATTAACGTCCGAAAACTACTTTCCAGAAGTAGGTACGACTAGCCCCTCGCTTTCCCCAGCGCACTACGTGACCTGATAATGCAATACCCACATCGTAGCAAGAGTTACCGGGAACATGGTCAGCGTCCTCACTTGGAAAGCGAGATGTGCAGTTTTGGATTCTACATGAGGTGAAGTCCCCGGTCCAAAGCTCAGTATTCTTGTGATTACTACTGAATCGCAGACCGCGGCGTCAAGCAACAGTTGTCATCATAAAATTGGTTCGAGAACGTGACAAAGGTGCTCTAAATTCTTGGAACTAGACTTTGGATAGATGTTTGTTATGGTGAAATAGACAGCGTTCAGACTTCGTTATCACGCGATTTAACGACTATTACGCATAGGCGGAAACGTCGAATCCACAGGCAGCATTGATCGGCGCCGGCTGCTAGTGTTTTCGAGAGTGTGGGACAACGAAATGGTATCACGCAGAGCAGGAAAATGTTGTAAACTAGAGAGGTCTGCACTG
Source organism: Cooperia oncophora (assembly GCA_036418165.1). Classification (NCBI taxonomy): domain Eukaryota; kingdom Metazoa; phylum Nematoda; class Chromadorea; order Rhabditida; family Trichostrongylidae; genus Cooperia; species Cooperia oncophora. The sequence goes on from MU949586.1 coordinate 17,616, forward strand.
CGGTTGCAAAAAAGCAGCAAAACCATTTCATTGAGCCTAATCCAGCGTTCGACACTCTTCTACCCTTATATACTCTCGCGAAACTCCAGTAGCGACGTAGATTAATAACCGTCTATGAATGCGTTCCCTTTTGTGCTAATGGAGTGCTATTGCGTGTCGTGCGCGAAATCGCAGAGTCTGAACGCCTCATTC
>MU949594.1:0-14448 GCA_036418165.1 Cooperia oncophora
TGGCAGGTGGGGTCACTTATGCTCTCAGAATTAGCCTCTTGAGCAACCATGCGTATTAACGCCCCTACCGATATAGCTCTGCAAATCTGGAGCAACATTGGTCGCGGTCATCTACCGAAGACTACGTTTCCCCACATAGGAATTTGATTTATATGAAAAAAATTGCCCACATGTGCGACCTGATACATGCGACTAGTTCACGTCCTAATCTAATTGGATCTCAAAAGTTTAAGTTCATGACGAGAACAGAACTCGTGATCTCCGAGTGGACAATTTTCGTTTATTTCAGTTTTGGGAGGAGGGTGAGGGTGGGAGAGGGAAGAGTATCAGTTGGGAGAGGAAGGCGACAACAAGTATGTCAGAGGATACTCGTTTTCGTTCCATGCAATGGAACTCCACTTTCATTTCGGTTTTCCAAACGCAGATGGGGCTGTGGCAAGTAGTCAACCACCGCCCTCACGGTTGGGGGCAGGGGCAAATCCTAGTCTGAGCTTCTTCCATATCAAGCAGATTTTGCGTAACTTCAAGATCGGTTAACCATACAAAATGATCTAGGAGGGTTGACATACTGATACAATAGTTGATCTGGATGCAAACACCGGGCGTATCAGGGGGCTAGGTTTGACGCAGCGTCGCCGCCCCTTGACACGCCCAGCGTCTGCATCGAAAAAGATTATACATATCCGCCAGTTCGTATTGCTCGACCGCTTCAAAAAATGATGATGAACGGATGGCACTGTGCCAAAATACTCCCACCCTACCTCCTGGTCACAGCGAAAACGACTGAACATAGGTTGGCCTATTGTCACTCTTTGTGTAGTCATTGATAAACATTTAAATTCATATTGTAAGGAGCAAATGCGCGTCTCACCACAAAAAAAGCGTTAATACTTTCGAAGGCTCAGCAGATCTGCAGAGAACCTCTGGAAATGTGAGAATCTCTTACCATGTGATAGGCGTAGTAGATACTCAGTTGAGAGCTGGACACGACACGAGGGTCTTTCAAACGTGGTGCACGCTCCAAAGCATCAATCCACTCCCAGCACACCTGAAAATCGGCGCTTTTGCAGCGATCATGTACACTCTAGTTCGCTGCGGACGGTTGGGCGTGTCAGGCAGTATGAGTGTCACGCCGTCAAAGCCGTTCTCTGCCTTCTTGTTGAAGCGCGCATGCGACAAAAAGTGGTAGAAAACGAGTAATGCGAACAATATGATACAGTCATATCATTTGCTCTAACAACTGGTGGAGGAACGGGTTTGGCACCGCGCCAGAATCATTTCCGCCTGACACGCCCAACCGTCCGCAGCGAACTGCACTATAATCTCGTGTGTCATGTTCACACCTCCATTCACACATCTTCCGATAAGTTCACAATTTAGAAACTGATTGCTGTGGAAGACTCAACGGAAAAGCGCATCTTTTTGAATGTTATTGGAAGAAATGGGGAGGCTGGTGGATGGGAGGGGGATGTTAGTAAGTGTGATTTCTGATTCACGACTGGACATTCACAGCGCATACCCCAGATCAGGACTGCAACTTACGAAGGAGACCTGTAGAGAAGGCTATGGACTGCAGATTACCGACGTCTCCAACTGAAAGGCTTATTTTTCGATAAGAGGTTTTGCGCACAGTGCAAGAGGATGTGGGACCCATTGATCAAACATCAACTTCTCACCTTTCTGTTTTTGTTTGCCGTGCTTATAAAGGAGTTTCAACGTCACATGATGCCTACACCTATTCACCGCGTACAGTCTTGTTCGCTGCGGATGATGGGGCATGTCAAGGTGGGGTTGCCGCGCCAAACACAGTGTTGACACACGCCCCCATTATCCGCAGCGAAAGAGACTCTATGTATGTATGTGTCAAATCATGACCTAGAAAAGGTGTGGTGCAGATAATCAAGTGGTTGCACCGCTTACGCGACCACACTTCATAGGTGATACAGTTCAAAAATAGAATTGCCGTGTGTTTGTTGACTTATTGAAGAAGAAGGAAGCACGAAAAAGCGCCCGGAATAAGACCCTCTTTATTGCAATTGATCATGATCACCGGACGAGCGTAAGGTGGTCAAGATCAATTGTGAATTGCGAAAGGCGACGATACACTGACAAGAGACGAGAGAGGCCAGAAAACGACGGAGAGAGTGCAATGGCAGTCACAACGACACGGTCACTGGAGGCCGGCATGGGCCTATCGGGCGCCAATGGGCCTAAAACCTGAGCGTCCTGCGCTCTCCTTGTTGTTTTTCAACTTTTAAATGCAGTATGGCCTCTGCCGTTGCCTGCTTGAGCATCATACGCGTTTATGAGGTTCTAGCCTTAGTTTATCGCGGACCGTGCCTTTAACCCATTCGCGACCAGGCGCGTTTTTCGAAAACGGCTCGTTCGGACCGGAGCATTTGCGAGCTCTCAGCAAGTGTCCGCCACCAGTGGTGGACACGGTCCCTCGTGACCCCTTACTAAAAATTTTAGCACTGTTCAACTTTCTGCTCCCGAATCTCCTTTTTTACCGAACCATCGAGTGCAGGGGTATTCCTCAGGTCACAAAAATGACATTCGTCTATCCTCCGATGCCATTTGGCGCCAATATGCACTAATTTAGTGCTACAGTCTTTCCCTTGAGAACCCGTGTAAGCTTGCATATTGAGGTGATTTGACATATTGAAATGGCTCGAAACCTCCTGGTGGCAAGGAGGTTTTGAGCCGAGCGGAAGTGGTACTCGTGTTCAAAAGGTCAAACCAACTCAGGAAACGACTGCTAAGCCAAGTCTGTCCACATAGAAAGAAAGTTGGTCGGAAAGTTGGCTTGGTTCCGCGAGTCACAAGTAACATCGGTTTTTATCTTCTCTTACAGAATGCGCTACCATCCATGAGCGTCCATGTAGCCTCTGTAAAGCTCAAAAACAATGTGACCTGCGAATAAACTTCAGTACCCACTAGTCTCCTTCAATCTCTGCGCGTGGAGAAACGGTGATAGCCCATCTCAAATGGCGCCATTAGCGCCAGTGGCGCAAAGGGACCTGTAGTGAAACGATCATATTCGTGGACCAGACCAACAAAAACGCCCTAGTGGTAAAACTTTTCCTGAAGGTTCGGTTGAAAAAAGATATGTGCGTGGCGCGCGGGCCACCATTCTGGCACCCGGCTTTGATGATAAAAAGTTTGGTGGCGCCTTAATCGCTGCAGTGGCGTCAAAGACACCGCCGGCGCCAGAAACGGGACCTCACATTCGTGGACGGGCACTGCCAGTAACCCCTTACCGCCAATTTTTCAGCAAATTTTTCTGGAGGTTTGGGCTAAGTGCTGCCAGTTGAATCGTCCCTGGACCCTTATATTTCTGAAATCTCGTTGTATCACTATTGCATAGATCAGAAACAAAATATGAAGACTTCTACACTGGGAAAGTTCCTCGAGGAAACTCGAACTGTTTCGAAAAATTCATCAAAGCCCGTTCCGCCCACATAATTGGTGGACATGGTCCGAAGTGGACATTCGGTTGTCCACCACCAGTGGGTGGACACTGTCACGAATGGGTTAAAAGCAGACTCCTCGCCCTATCAGCACGTAAAATCCTTTCCTCGGCCCAAGCAGTCCAGTCCGCAATCTTAAAGATTGTTCCTTTTTCGCGAGTGGCGATTCTGACCCACTCAGTCGTTTTCGAAACTGCACTGGACAACAGTGGGGGGGGCAACCGCCTGAGCTCATTCTTTAAATTCTTCACTTGCTTGAGATTACTTCAAGTACCCTGAATAGTTGGACAGGCTGGAATGATATCAAAAGACATTCTAGGAATAAATCCAGGAGAAAAGCCCGTCAACTTTGACTGAGGTAATTCCAAAGAACAATTCAGTCCAAGACTTCTCGCACCCAGCATTATGTCAAGGTACAGGACTGGTCCGTTAGCAAAGCCAACTTTATGCTAAATCTCTAGACTGAGATAAGAGCGCTGCTGTATGAAAAAAAAGACGTGAGCAACGCCGTCCGAATTGCCTTCTGAAGAGAAGCTCAGGATGACGTGCCCTTCTCCACCGTTTGCGCTCCTTACTGCGCACCAGTTTCTCCCCGGCTGCAAAAAAAATAGCGAGGCGCCGGAGTGCTCCAATATCTTATTTGCTCGCGCCGCCTTTCCGCATCTTGGGCAACTCGTCCGTGGGTCGTATCTTCAGAGCTAGCCTCTGAGGGTAGCTAAAAACCTATGAATTCTACTCGGTTGCCAGGTAAGGGGTTGCAAACGAGAAGGGAGTTATTCGTGAGGTCGAACTATGTAAAAAATTTTCCTCAACGCCAAGACGTGCCGGTTGCATGACAAGTAGTACTTTTAGTAGCGGCCCTGGCGCGAAAGGCCAGAGCGCAGAGAAACAGAGGACTGCGGCGGCCAAGGAATAGAAAAGTAAGAAAAACATGTCCCACGAGCTTTTCAAAAGGGAAGAGAAACGGGGGTGACCGAGCCACTTATCAAGTGTGAAAGATTGGAATGTGTAAGATCATAAATAAATAATAAAGTGGACATAAATGCTTGCAAGCTCGAGAGCGCAGATAAAAGCAGAAAGTTGGCGGAATTAAAGGGCTTTAGCTTGGGTTGTCCGTAGACCACACGTACTCTGCCTCTTGTACTCTCGCAGTAGGGCAAGATGTGTTGAGGTAGGCATGATCCAGGGTTAAGGTCGTAGCACTTTTTTCGTTTCTTAGCTTAGGCGCATGACGCCAAAATTGCAACTTCTGACTGACACGCAGCTGGAGAAATTTAATGAAAATCTAAAAGTGAGTGGCAAGATCGGGATGGAGCGCCTTCGTCAGTAACTGTTAATCGTAAACATTCAAAGGAGAGATGGAGTTTTCACCAACCTCAATGACACTTTCGTCGTAATGCGATGTGTTGAGAATGCAAGCGTAGACGTGATCCATGAGCTTCGAGATCTTCAACACCGAACGCATAGTCAGTGGCCACCGCGCATCGAACCACCGAGACCGCCCTGAAACTTCTATTGTTCCTGTGGCCTGCTTTATTTTGAAAGACTAAGCCGTTCAAATAAATGTGAAAATCCTGAGTAAAATAGCATAAACCAGTAGAATAGAATAAAAGTGGGTAACTTAATTGTTTAACAATTTCATAAAAGGGGAGAATGTCAAGGAAACAGTTTCTAAAGAATGCCGTGAATAGAATAACTGGTAAGGCCGGCTGCTCAGTATTTCCTTCAAGGCGGTGTTTTACAGAGCCCATCATTCTTAAATCGAATCTAGGAATCGCAGATCGTTTACTGTATTATCACATCGTTTTCGGTGCATCTATGTCGAATATCCACGTCTGCCATGATTTTAATAGTTCCCGGGCTGGATGGAACAAGAAATTCAGGCAAAGTTTGTTCCGAGTGACGAACGAGACCCTAGCATGAAAGCCAAGACCTTATACTGCCGACTTGCATCATTTTTGAAAAGTGGGCGGAGCTTTCTCCAAAGTGGGCGGAGCCTCCAACAGTGGGCGGGGCTCACGACAGAGTCCAAAATGCAAAAATTTTGAAAAATGTCGAAATTCCGCAAAAAGCGAGTGGGCGTGGTCGAGGGCGCGTTGGCCCGCAGTAGTGTCCGGCGTGATTTGGTAGATGACTTGCGCAGCCTAATAAGTGTGGTGAATTCGATTTGGAAGGTGGGTGAATTTGGTTTGAAAAGGGGTGAATTTGGTTTGAAAACGGGTGAATTTGGTTTGAAAAAGGGTGAATTTGGTTTGAAAAAGGGTGAATTTAAAGTGAAAATGGTATATATCATTCTGATCACAAACTTCATCGAGTGACGACCTATTACTGTTGGGCCTCGAAGCATTACTGAGGAGACTCTGCTTCGAAATTTGGCTTCACGTGGCTGAACTTGATACCCTATTCGAAGGAGTAACGACACTCCATTTTGACACGGCGCAACTACCGTCGATTTGCTGCACGAGCATTCTTGCACCGAATTGTTGTCAACCCGCACGCATGGGCTGTTAAGCGCTCAACTCGAGGAGAAAATTTTTGCTGAAAGTCTGTATATAGAGGTTATTGACGGCCCTGATCACGGTTCTGACCTTTATAACTGGCGCCTAGGTCATTTGGCGCCAACATGGCTCTGAATACCCCCCACCCCTAACTGCGGGTTGGGATGCTGCGAGAATCCACTTGAGAACATACACTGCTGCTCACTGTGTTGCGTGGCAAATAAAGTATTTTTTTTTTAAGCTTGACTTGTATTGTTTTCGACGCAGTGTCGACGAAGGTCTCATTTGCTGTGCATACTCAACATTGGAGATAGAAAAAAAACCCTAGAAAAATGGCTCAGAATGCGTTTCCCAGCAACTGTTTGCACAGGGCCATTTTTTTACTTCCCCAGCAGCGCATAGCAAAAACGAAACCCATTTTTGTAATCCTTGTATGGACCCCTACAACATGCAACAAACCATTCATGAAAAGCGCGCCACGACCTGAAAAACCTCCCTTTGTTAGGGGCGGAATCACTGGTTAACAGCCCGAGCGGGACAGAAGCGCCTCAATCTATTGGCGGGTTTCTTCATAAAGAGGGACACACAATACAAAGGCCAGCTCGCCCATACGCTGAGCGTGACACGTGCATTTAAAAAGATCACATTCTCTGAGCCAATTCGTTGACCTAGACTTTCCAGAAAAAGAGAACTAGTAAAGAACTACTAGCTGTAGTTCTTTACTAGTTCTCTTTATGAAGTATTAGGTTGTCCGGAAAGTTCTCAGCGTTTTGTGCACCTATTTTTTGTACATTCACTGCTGATTAAAAACTCATTCTGCCTTGCTTCTCAGTAGCATCCTGTAGAGAATTTCTTGCGCTATCTGATGGTATAATTGCCCGTCTTCACCATTGCTTGATGAACCCTTTTTTTGAGATTTTTTCGAGCAGGCGAAAAGAGCACTTCGCATGATTTTTCTTCGACTTAAATTGGGGCAATCCGCAATCGAAACAGCTCAACAAATTAACCAGGTGTGGGGGCCCAATAGTGCTAGAGAAAGCACTGTGCGGCAATGGCTCAACAAATTTCGTTCTGGAGATTTCAGCCTTGAAGGTGAACCTCATAGCGGTCGACCTAAAGCAATATCTGACGAGGATTTTAGGGGGATTTTGGAGGCTGACCCATCCCAAACAGTTCGAGAGATAGCAGAAGAGCTAGGCCTTGGCAAATCCACTGTTGCAGATGGTCTGGAACGCATTGGGAAGGTGAAAAAACTCGACAATTGGTGCCTACCACATCGGAGTGACGCGGCAAGGAACGCAAGCGTCTCGAGTTCCGTTCTGCATTGCTTTTGCGCAGCAGAAACGACCTGTTTTTGGGCCGAATTGTCACCTGTGATGAAAAATGGGTCATGTATGATAACAGGAGACGTTCCGGACAGTGGTTGGATTTCGACGAACCACCGAGGTAATTTTCAAAGCCGAACCCTCACGAAAAAAAGATTCTGGTCACGGTTGGTGGTCATCGGCTGGTGTGATCCACTATAACTTTTTATCACCAGGCCAAACCATCACAGCAGAACCCTACTGTGAAGAAATCGACGAATTGTACCGAAAATTTTGTCAGATGCAGCCAACACTTATCAAAAGAAAGGGTCCGATTCCTTTGCATGACAACGTCCGCCCACACGTTTCACAAATCACTATCCATAATTGATACGAATAGGTGAGTTCTACCTCAACCGCCATATTCTTCAGACCTTTCGCCAACCGACTATCACCTTTTCTAACATTTTCAGAACTCCCTTGCTGGAAAATACTTCATCAATCAGGACCAGGCAAAAAAGCCTTAGTGGATTTCGTGAATTTTCGACCACCCAGTTTTTTACTTTGATGGGATTTCTCGACTGCTGTCACATTGGCAAAAGTGTGCTGATTCGAATGGTGCTTATTTCGATTAAATCCGATGAGTATTAAAAAAGTTACGATCGTTTAAAGTGAAACACTCGACAAAACGTCGAGTAACTTTTCCGGCACAACCTAATAGAAATGTTGACCATTCGCCAGATTAGTCGGTGGGAACGGCGTAACATGACCTGAGCAAAAATCTCTTGGTTGTTGATACTTTCATTTCCTCCCTTCGCTTACACTGTTTGGGGGCAGAATATGTACCTTTGTTATTCCTGGAAGCCGATGGGAGGTTTCTCTATGCTCTCATTCGAACAATTTGAGGAGGAGAGTGTATTGTGAAGGACATTTTACAGTCCAGTGATGTTCGCTGATTCTCAAGCTTTTAACCGTGACTTTGGGATCGGAAAACGCGCAAAGCAAATGCAGAGCAATGGCGTTCACTCATCTGAACTTAATAACCTATATAAAAACAGGAAGCCTGTCAACGTCTGGAACGGCCGATCAGAAACGAAATCTGAAAACCTAATGAGAGCCAGTTTAAGCTGGTTTGAACGCATAACCGGTCCAAATGAACCTGATCGGAATTGCCTGCTTTCAACTGAAGTGGCTCAGTTTTGGATAATTTCTACTCTTGGGGGAAAGCAGACAGGGAAATATGCAAGAGAATAGCAGAGATCGCAATGTGGCACAAAATGTTGGGAAGACCATCAATCTGGTGTCGAATTTGGAACTTGGAGAAGAAAAGCCTCAGATATGGAGCTGTTGTCAGCCGAGCTGACCCCCCGGCCTGATTATCATTGCACAAGATCCATCTTTTCAATCGAAAGGACAAGCTTTGCAGGAAGGAGGCCATGGTAGGACTCCGCAAAAAATAACTGCATAACTAATGGCTGAACGGAAGCTGAGAAAGATGAATAAGCGACTCGGTGAGCCTATGAGTGAAGCACATTCATGGGTAGTAAGACATCACGAACGCATCTGAATCACTTACTTCTCGTAGTCGCGGGCGACAGTGGCCGAAAACGCTTCTCTCAGAAGATCGCACATGCTGTTGTTTGACTCTGAATCGTCACAATGGGAGGCTCGTCAGGACAAGGAGTCGACAACGATGACGACGAGAGAATCACTAGTAGCAGACGCACCTGAGCCTTCCATGGGATCGATGGATGATCCTTCCACACCGCCGCGCGACATGGATCCTGAAAAGTCACGGCGGCCGATCCGGGGCAGTCGCCGACGGATGAAACCGGATTTCAATTAGACTTTTTCGTCGCACGCTGCTAGGCGCAATCCACACACGTCCTGGATGAAGCGGTTGCGACTTCTCCATTCATAGCTATCGCTGCTTAACTGTGCACCTCATGGACCATTTCAGTGAGGTCTGAGCTACTCCTCTGACGATTATTTCTAGGAAAGTATGGGTAAAGGTGGCAAACATGAAATTGAAAAGAATCAGAAATGGCCTAGATAGCACTACTCAAACTTTAGTAGCTCAACAAAGTTTTGAGGCAAAAGCCTTGACTCCAGCCAGGTATCAAACCTAGGCCTCACCCTTACCAGGCCAATGTGTCAAATTTGGAATCTAAGAAGTCGCCGGTCACTCAGCTTACACCAAAGCGAAGAGCTGCCAGCCTAGGCATAGGTTACGATAATCAATGAATCTCACAAATTTCAGTAAGCACCCCAAGATTACGAGAGATTTTTCAGATCGAATCTTCTTTCGTGCGTAACGCAAAGCCACCCCATTCCTCTCCCCTTCTCTCCCCCCCCCCCCCAACTAGCAACTAGCCACTCCTTCCCCCCACCTCTTGCTCCGTGGCAGTTTAGAGGGAAAAGTTTGGGATTCTTTGGAAGTAACAGAAATTGGTTGAGAGGGAAAAATTTAGGAAAATTCAGAAAGATGTATGGTGAGGAAGGGCAACCGTCTCAGTGGGGGATTTTGAGGGGGAGGGGTCTTTTTGGGGAGGGGTCTTTTTTGCGGAAATTTTCCACAGTGTCATGACGTGGCATGTTCGTGAAGAATCTGATCCATGGTATCGAGAATTAATACCCTAATAATCAAGAATTATTATGAATAATCAAGAATTATGAATAGAATAACGAGGAAAATTTCTAATTCGGTCCTGTTCACCGAATTAGAAATTTTCCTCGTTAGGGAGGGGGCAGCATTCCTAAATCGCTCCTGTTCACTGTCATAAATCTTGGCGAAATTGCCTAATTCTTGGTATAATTGCTGAGGCAACTGGAATGATAATAGCTAAACACCATGCAGTCAGTTTCAGCATTTGATCTCATATCTAGCCTCTACAGTTCAGGTGTTGCAGGAAGTAGACGTGCTAAGCACTGTGAAATCGTAATTGGGACAGTTTTTGAGATTGTGGCCGCGATCAGAACTGGATTTGTGCTTTCGTTTTTCCTACAAAGTGGGTCATGGAGGACGCTAGTGTCGGCCAACCAAGTGCCAGAAAAAGTTAGACAGTGTACATTTAATTACATTAGAAGCGCACATGGGCTAAATAGATGGTGTTTACAGCCTTGAAGTGATTTTCCAGTGTTCTCATCTATGGATCCATCTTGTGGGATCGAAGAGAATGTATGCTCAAAAGCACATCACACGATTGCAAGTCGTAGATAATGAGGTTCAAAAAAGAAGGTTTAAGTACTACTTGGATGAATGATGTTGAGGAAAAAACAGCTCTCAAAAAGGCCTTTGTCTGCAATTGATCGTGACCACCATTGAGCATAAGATGGTTCAAATCAACTGCAACAAGCGATAGGGGCGATACACCGAAGAGCGTGAGGAAGAGACCAGAAAGCGATCTGCAAGAGAGCATAATGCATCATCACGACGAGTTGGGCAAAGTAGGCAGACATAGGCCTCTTAGGCCTGAACAACCTCGTAACCTGCTTGTTGTGCCGCAAAAAGTCGCTTCTCCAATGGCTGCGATTCTGAGTAACAATCATTATCCCTGCAACCAAGGGTGCGTGTAAGGCACTCGGTGGGAGGAGGGGGGGGGGTGTATAGCATTACTTCCGAGCCTCGGTGAGAGCGCTATAAGCAAGGTGATGTGTGCGACTTGTAACTCTATTATACAGCGTGGATTGGAGCCTAGTCTAAGCGGCCCTTCCTACCAACTAATGTCGTCGTAAGCCCAAGTGGCGGAAAAGCTGTCATAGCTGCGCTTCAGTCAACGGCCCTTCATGCGCCTTCTCACCTTCTCGGTTGCACGGATAGTGACTCTACCAACTATTGGAAGGGATCGGCACCATCTCCAAGATGCCAACACCGAAGGATACCGCCAAGGTCCTGTCATTCCTCGGTCTTATTGATCATCAGCGTTCTAGAGATGTGCCAGCTCCGCGCACCACTCGACGCATTGCTCAAAAAAGGAGCTCCGGATGTAAGGCTGGTTTTGAAACGCCGAGGAAGTGCTCGCATCAGACCTACTCCTGGCTCACTTGGCCTGAAGCTGCCTGTCATCGTCGCTGTCGACGCTCCAGATATTGGGACCAGAACAGTATTTCTCGTCGCTATCAAGACAGAGCAGGAGTAGCTGTCTACCACGCGGGCAACTCTTTCTCTACCGCGAAAGCAGGATGAAAACTTCATCGTTACCATCCACGGGCGCCGTCTCACTCCGTTTGCGAAGCACAAGTCACTTCTGGCAATATCTGAATCAAAAAAGGAGTTCCTGCCTATCCCACGAACGGATTGCAACGCTGGGGACTTTCAACGCTTGCCTACGATTTCGACGTCGAGTACCGGAACACTACGATCTTTGGACAAACCGACGCACTGTCTCGCTACATCGCTGTCCAGTCGCCACAGGAGACCTAATCATCACTAATATTGCCAGGGACGTTGACACCATCTTCAACGAGAACGTGTGCCGCTTACCAGTCACTGCCAATGAGGTTGCCCACGCAAGAGCTGAAGCCTACTGTCTCCGTTAAATCACGGACCATGTCGCTCACAACAGCTAACCGGAGAAGCCATCGCCTACGCCCTCGTCATTCCGCCGTCACTTCAGCCGTCTGTTCTGAAAATGCTACACGAGGGACATCCAGGAGTGTACCAACGAAAGCCCTCGCCTACTTCCTTTGGGCACGGATTTACAATGACTTGAAGAAGCTCGCCCTTGTCTGCAGCAATGTCAAGCCGCCGAACTCCCGTCAGGAGGGCGCTCTGTCCTCGGCCTCGTTCGGATGCGCCATGGAGCCGGATTCACATCGACTTTGCCGGCCCGAATGATGGGATTTCTTTTCTGCTGGGCGTCGACGCGTTCCCTAAGTGGCCCGAAGTCATTCCAATGACTTCTACTACCCCTGCTGCCATACTAAAGGAACTCCGTCGCCTGTTCGCTCAAATCGAACTTCCGCGTGTCATCGTTTCGGATAACGGAACTCAGTTCCCGCTAGCAACTTCCAGGATTCTTCCAAGAGAAAAGGAATCGAGCATATACATCCGCTGCCGCTCCACTTTCCCTCTCCCCACACTCCCCCTCCCCTTCAATGGCAAGGCACAACACATTGTTGGACACATTCGAGTACTCGCTCGGAAGGCTGAAGTGGACCGATCGACAACCTCCTCAAACACCCCTCCCCACCTACCAGAATACGCCATCCACCGCTTTGCCCAGTACACGCTGTCAACTTCATCGAACGACGTGTTCGTGACACGCTTGACCTGCTGAAGCCTAACGAAAAGCCAGAACATGCTGCGGTCACGAAGATAAAAACAATTGAACCATTAAACGTTAACATGATGACAAACCCAAGAAGTTCCAGCCAAGACATGCTATTTACGCGACTGCCAATCTGGACAGCCCAGATGTACTCAAGAAGAATCCTATGTTGATAGGACGCACTATCTAAGACGCTCAAGCTGAAGGCACGCCTCGCGTCCATTTGATATTGAGGCGCCTTCTTACATTTATTGGACATGACATAGCAACATGTAAAATAAAATAAAACAAGTTTCGAACATCCAGCAGTAGGTAAAACAACCATAACGTAAAAATTATTCAATACAATCACCAACATGTTTCTTGAAAGTGGAATACTTTAGAGGGAATATATTTGAACGCAACAGAGAATTGAAGTAGGAGCACACTCTACTACTGAAAAACTTCGACCTATACCTAGATCTAGCCGTGTTGATAGACAATCTAAACGAAACTCCCCTTGTGCTAGCTGGCAACACATTGAAGAAGTCCTCAACATTCAATTTAACCAAGTTTCTAAGAATTTTGAAGGTCATGAGTAAGTCGTATCTTTTCCTCCTCCATTCCAATGATTTGAGACCATACGAGGAATTCCTAACACTGCCAATAGGAATATTGGAATAGCTAAGCCCCGAACATCTGAGCATTAACTTACGTGTAAAACTGTTCTGTACACTTTCAATGGCTTTGATGTCCTTTTTCAAGTGGGGATTGAAGACAGTTGTCCCACATTCCACAATAGGGCGAACATAGAGTTTATAAGTACGTAAAAGTATGCTAACGTCTTTAGTTCTGAGGGCTTTGAAAATATTGTAGATCCGACGCATACCTTTACTCACTAGAGCCTTGTAATGTTTACTAAAATTTAATTTGTAATCATACAAAAACCCAAGATCTCTAACTTCCTTCACAGACTTTAGGACTTCGTTCTCCACGAAATACTTAGGATTCAACTGATGCTCACCCAGACGCATCACTTGGGTTTTTTCCAATGATAAGAGGAAACCGTTAGCCTTGGACCAATCCACTATCCTGTTGATTGCCAATTGCAGAGAGCAGTCAGATTCAACCTCATGAACAACTTTGAAAATCTTGATATCATCGGCATATAGATTACATAAAACACCTGGACTGGTCAAAATATTCGGCAAGTCAGCGGTGAAAATGTTGAACAATACAGGGGAGAGCACAGCTCCTTGAGGTACGCCACTGCATGCCTCACGCACCGTTGATAACGAGTCCCCAACCCGAACTTGAAATGTTCTGTTAGCAAGGAAATCCTGAATCCACTTTACAACCAGAGGATGAAAACCAAAATGAGCAAGCTTATGAATTAACACATTATGCGGTATCCTATCGAAGGCTTTGACGAAATCAAAGTAAACTACGTCCACATTTTTCTTTTGATCAAGAGCTTTAGACCATGCATTCATACAATAAAGTAGAGAGGTTTCAATGGACCTCCCGCTGGAAAAACCGTGGTGAGACGCCGTTAGAATGTGGTGCTTCTGCATGTGCTCGAGCAAATATTTTTTGATAATTTTTCAAAAACTCTGGCGAAAATAGAGGTTAGACTAATTGGCCTGTAATTGGCAGGACATGAAAGAGGCTCCTTCTTGGGCAAAGGTATGATTATGGAATGTTTCCATTTCTTGGGCACCTCGCTCCTCATAAGACTCAGGTTGAAGAGAAATTCCAGCGGGCCACAGATTTCAAAAATGCAATTTTTCACAACGACAAAAGGGATATTCTCACAGTTTATGGAAGAGGCAGATGTCCATTTCAGTAACACTTCAGTAATGGAATTCTTATCAAACCATGGGGCTGGACTGCAGCAGTTGAACTTGGGAAAACCCATATCTGGTGA
>MU949595.1:0-17381 GCA_036418165.1 Cooperia oncophora
AGCGCACCTTGTTTCAGGCGTGTTTCTGGAACGGAATTTCGAGAAATGTCAGAGAAAGGAATGCTGAAGGGGATCTCGGGGGTACGATTGGCAGGAAACTGATCTCAATTTCACTCATAATACGGGAAATCTAAATTGCTTTCTCATTGTGGAAGTGATCAATATATATTTTATTGCTTGGATATATTTGATGTGATAATGATGGATTTTCTATAAAGAAGTTCTTTCCTTCATGTTTTGCGTCCAGGTTGAACCAGATTCATGTCGACCCAGATGTTATGTTGTGGCAGGTGGCGCCACTCTTCAGTGAGTCTGGTAGGGGAGGAAGCGGGTAGGGAGGGATGAAGGGGATGAAGTCACGAGTATTCTAGAATCCAAGTCCTCGAAGTGTCGCGACGATTCTGAGCTCAACTGCTCTTTCATATTTTCATCTGAAGTTGTCAACGAAGATCCTCAAAGGTGCGCCCGGGTTTGAATACGGTGAATTGTGCGGCTCGTATACTGATGAAATGATGGTAAGGAACACAAAATGACGAATAAAAAAAAAACCCGCTTGAAATGGTCTTTACGGGATCGCATGCTGTGGTGCGTTCGTATGTGCACAAGGCGGTGAAGGGCGAGGTCGGACGAGTCCTCTTGCTGGTGCGCTCTTTCACCTCATCACATCACTGTCACAATTCGAAATAGAGAGTGTAGCGGAATAACCGTACCATAATGTAGCAGTTAAAATGAAAGTTGGGCGTCGTCGTGGCCAGTGGGCGGGTAGTGGGCCTTGTTGCGAGCTGTTTGCGCTTGTCTCGCGTGTTTTTAAGTTGCGAAATTAGTAGATCATCCTTGCGGGGCTAACGTACCCGAAGAAGGCGCCTCAATATCAAATGGACGCGAGGCGTGCCTTCAGCTTGAGCCTCGTAGATAGTGCATCCTATCAACATAGGATTCTTCTTGAGTTTATCTGGGCTGTCCAGATTAGCAGTCGCGAAAATAGCATGTCCTGGCTGGAACTTCTTGGGTTTGCCATCATGTTAACTTTTAATGGTTCAACTGTTTTTCCATCTTCATGACCGCAGCATGTTCTGGCTTTTCGTTAGGGCTTCAGCATGGTCAAGCGTGTCACGAACACGTCGTTCGATGAAGTTTGACAGCGTGTACTGGACAAAGGCGGTGGCGTATTCTGGTAGGTGGGAGGGTGCTTTGAGGAGTTGTAAGATCGGTCCACTTTCAGCCTTCCGAGCGAGTACTCGAATGTGTCCAACAATGTGTTGTGCCTTGCCATTGAAGGGGAGGGGGAGTGTGGGGAGAGGGAAAGTGGAGCGGCAGCGGATGTATACAGGGGGGGGCCCAAAAAAAGTCATTTCGGCCGAGCCACATATCAACGAAGTTTTCGCAGCCCAGACAGGGGAAGTGGATATGAGTACCAGAGTGGAAGATACCCAAGATCTTCCTCTATAAGCTGGAGCAGCTGCCGCCAATCGCCTTCATGTACGCCAAAATATGAAGTCATCTCCAGTCGCGGCCTGACTGGAGAACACCTTTGGAATTCACGTCGCCTCCAAACAGCTGCGAAACTTCTTGAATGAAGTCATCCACAGATAGCTACCTGGAGGTCAGTACTCTTGACCTGCAAGACCTCCCACATCGACCAGCTACGGCAACGTCGCTACGGTCTAGGACATCATCTTCACCGTATTCGCCGAGGCGCGAGTTGATGGTATGGACCGGACTCACTCCGGTACCCACTCACTTTCGCGCGGCCGAATCTCTCGATGGCGCTCCCCAGAAGGCTGTGGCGGAGTATCATTATAGTATTTAATGTGCTCTTTAATATGGTAGTAAAAATGTCCGATAAAAATTTAATAAAGTGTAACTTATAGCGCCTTGAAAGTCATGGAGGCAAAATGACTTTTTTTTGGCCCCCCCCCCTGTATACTCATGTAGTGTAATATCTTCCTTTTCTCTTGGAAGAATCCTGGAAGTTGCTAGCGGGAACTGAGTTCCGTTATCCGAAACGATGACACGCGGAAGTTCGATTTGAGCGAACAGGCGACGGAGTTCCTTTAGTATGGCAGCAGGGGTAGTAGAAGTCATTGGAATGACTTCGGGCCACTTAGGGAACGCGTCGACGCCCAGCAGAAAAGAAATCCCATCATTCGGGCCGGCAAAGTCGATGTGAATCCGGCTGGCTCCATGGCGCATCCGAACGAGGCCGAGGACAGAGCCCCCTCCTGACGGGAGTTCGGCGGCTTGACATTCCTGCAGACGAGGGCGAGCTTCTTCAAGTCATTGTAAATCCGTGCCCAAAGGAAGTAGGCGAGGGCTTTCGTTTGGTACACACTCCTGGATGTCCTCGTGTAGCATTTTCAGAACAGACGGCTGAAGTGACGGCGGAATGACGAGGGCGTAGGCGATGGCTTCTCCGGTTAGCTGTTGTGAGCGACATGGTCCGTGATTTAACGAAGACAGTAGGCTTCAGCTCTTGCGTGGGCAACCTCATTGGCAGTGACTGGTAAGCGGTACACGTTCTCGTTGAAGATGGTGTCAACGTCCCTGGCAATATTAGTGATGATTAGGTCTCCTGTGGCGACTGGACAGCGATGTAGCGAGACAGTGCGTCGGTTTGTCCAAAGATCGTAGTGTTCCGGTACTCGACGTCGAATCGTAGGCAAGCGTTGAAAGTCCCCAGCGTTGGTATCCGTTCGTGGGATAGGCAGGAACTCCTTTTTTTGATCTCAGATATTCGGCCAGAAATGACTTTGTGGATTTCCTGGAGGCGTTCGCAGCGACGATGACAGGCCGCGTCCGGCCGTGGAGCCTAGGGGTAGAGGTCTGATGCGAGGCACTTGCCTACGGCGTTCAAAACTGGCTTTACATCCGGAATTCCAGTTGAGCTCCTTTTTTGAGCAATGCGTCGAGTGGTGCGCGGAGCTGGCACATCTCTGGAACGCTGATGATCAATAAGACCGAGGAATGACAGGACCTTGGCGGTATCCTTCGGTGTTGGCATCTTGGAGATGGTGCCGATCCCTTCCAGTAGTTGGTAGAGTCACTATCCGTGCAACCGAGAAGGTGAGAAGGCGCATGAAGGGCCGTTGACTGAAGCGCAGCTATGACAGCTTTTTCCGCCACTTGTTCCCGGCTTACGACGATATTAGTTGGTAGAAAGGGCCGCTTAGACTAGGCTCCAATCCACGCTGTACTAGAGTTACCCAATCCGACACATCATTCTTGCTTTGATAGCGGCTCCTTTGTCGCTCTTCAACCGAAACTCGTAGTAATGCTATACACCCCCCCCTCCCACACCGAGTGCTTACATGCAGCCTTGTTTGCAGGATAATGATTTGTTACTCACAAGGGAGGTCGTTCAGGCCGTGGTGAGCTTTTTCGAAACGATTTGTTGCATGTTGTAGGGGGTCCATACAAGGACCACACAGACGGGTTTCATTTTTGCTAAACGCTATTGGGAATGTCAAAAAAGGAATAAAAACAAATCGCTTAAAATACGCAAGTTTTATCATCTCATTCGCATCTGTTTCAGCTGTAAAGCAGAATACAAAGAGTTTAAAGTGTTTCTCAACTAGACATGAAAAATAACATTGAATAAGGTCGAAATACAAGTGCCTTACTTGGCATACAAGGAGGTACACTGCAATTTCTTTAGGGGCTTATGCAGCATCCCTTCGCGCTCGCAGTGGCCTTTTAGCGCCACGCTGGCCCCAGATCACGTCGGCGCCATAAATAATTGTCAGAATCGTGATCAGGGCCATTGATTACCCCTGTTTGAGAAGTTTCAGCGAAAAATTTTTTTTCGAGTTTCTTTAGTGGTCATGGACCTGACCCCTTGGATGGCAGTGACAGGCGAACCCTCCGTTAAGTATTCCCTCTGGCAGACGAACCGCCAGAAATTTTTCATTTCTTGCCCCTCAACTTCAGTAGGTCTTCATAGAACATCTTGCTAGCTTCGGAGCACTAAACGAGCATCCTGGATTTTCTTCACTTTTACCGTCTATGTTTGAGAAAGAACTCGTTACCACTTGCCCGAAGAAAGGTTTTTGTTTCTCATATCAAAGGTATGAGAGGAGTGCAGTGTATGTGCGTCACTTTTTTTGTGTAGTTTTTAATTCTGCGTCTGCATACTAGCAAATGAAAAGCTTCCTCTTAACGATTTTGGATAACGACTCCTTGGGGGAGAGGGGGGGGGGCTGATAGCCACTAGCTGGAGACATGGCCGGCAACATAACACAAAAAGCTCGGGAAAATTTTTCTCGGCGTAACTCTATACGTAGGGGTAATTGATGGTCCTGATCACGGTTCAGATACTATTTTGCCGCGAAGGCCATCTGGGGCCAGTACGGCGCTAAATAGCCCCGCCGCGCAGACTGACAATGATGGTAGTACGAGAAAACCTTTGCCCTAAATTAGCGACTACATTTGCAAAATTATTCTATAATTATATTTCAAAAATGAGTGTCGTGTTCCATGATCAGAGCATCGGATAACCGCCGTAACCCAAGTTTCATGAAGAGTTTTTTCGATAGTATTTCGCGAGCGCAATAATTGAGTGAGGCCTATTTGTGAACCGTTCCCGCATGGAATGTGCCTTCAAATGGCGTATATCCGAGTCATGCACACATTATGGGGCATACAGGAATACAAGAAGCAAGAAATGTGAAAAATGCAAAACAGGATGTGAAAAGATGCAAAAACAGGTCGGCGAGGGGACCCGATCCAGCATAACCCCGTCCGAGCGCCGGTCGCCTATCGCACCACACCAACTGCCACTGCGACACTGCAGATACAGGACCTGTTGAAGAGATATGCGCAGATGACCGAAAACTCCAATGGAGCTCACCGCATGCCAAGTAGACCATTTGGATTTTGACCTTATTTTGCGCTGTTCTTCATGCCTGCTCAAAGAATACCCTACATACTATACACTGTCAACGCTACAGCTAGAATAGAGGGGAATAAGGTGGTTTAAAAAGCCCATTCTTTTCGAATGTTTTTGACCTTTTTTGACATTCCCAAAACCGTTTAGCAAAAATGAACCCCATCGCTGTGGTCCTCGCATGGACCCCTACAACATGCAACAAACCGTTTTGAAAAAGCTCACCACGGCCTGAACGACCTCCCTTGTTAGAATCGCAGCCATTGGGCGAAGCGACTTTTTTGCGGCACAGCAGGTTACGATGGTTAGCTCAGGCCTATGTCTGCCTACTTTGCCCAACTTCGTCGTGATGATGCATTATGCTCTCTTGCAGATCGCTTTCTGGTCTCTTCCTCACGCTCTTCGGTGTATCATCCCTACCGCTTGTCGCAGTTGATATTAAACTCATTCTTATGGCTCAGCGGTGGTCACGATCATTGCCAGACAAAGGCCTTTTTGAGAGCCGTTTTTTTCCTCATCATCATTCATCCAAGTAGTGCTTAAACCTTCTTTTTTAAACCTCATTATCTACGACTTGCAATCGTGTGATGTGCTTTTGAGCATACATTCTCTTCGATCCCACAAGATGGATCCATAGATGAGAACACTGGAAAATCACTTCAAGGCTGTAAACACCATCTATTTAGCCCATGTGCGCTTCTAATGTATGTACACTGTCTAACTTTTTCTGGCACTTGGTTGGCCGACACTAGCGTCCTCCATGACCCACTTTGTAGGAAAAACGAAAGCACAAATCCAGTTCTGATCGCGGCCACAAACTCAAAAACTGTCCCAATTACGATGTCACCAGTGGCTTAGCACCTCTACTTCCTTGGCAACACTGAACTGTAGTAGAGGCCTAGATATGAGATTCAGATACTGCAAAATGACTGCAATGGTTTGGGCAGTTATCATTCCTAAACTGCCAACACCATGCAGTCAGTTTTGAGTTGCCTCAGCAATTATACCAAGAATTTAGGGCAATTTTGCCAAAGATTCATGACAGTGAAAGTTAACGGCAAGTCCCACACTCTTAGTGAGCTTCGGTCCTGTTCATTGCCCATACATAGACTCAGATTCCTCTCGAACATGCCTTTATCCTATCGCATGGTTGGGGGGAGAAAACTACCGCCTTTCTCCGGCTTTTACGCTGCTTTTGGCCGTTCCCAGCATCCTTCTGAATATTCCTGATTTTTCCCAACTTTCTACCACTTCACCGGGGTTGTTTCCAAAAAATCCTACTTTGTTCCTAAAAAAAATGCCGCGGAGGAAAAAGTGGAGAGCAGGAGTGGCGGGTCGGGTGGGAGGATGGCGAGATGGGGAGAGGGAGGGAGTGGGGTGCGTAACGCACAAAAGAGGATTCGGTCTGAAAAATCCCTTGCAATCTTGAGGTGCATAACTGAAGTTGTGAGATCACTGATTTATCGTCTAACTTTGTGGCTAGCTGGCCTGTCTTCTGGCTTCAGGTGGGTAAGCTGAGTGACCGGCGACTTTTTAAATTATAAATTTAACACACTGGCCTGTTAGGGGTGAGGTCCAGGTCCTATACCTGGCTGGAGTCAAGGCTTTGCCTAGAAGCCAAGCTAGAGCCATGATTAAGTTTGACTAGTGCTATTTAGCCATTTTGAGTCTCCCATCTGTAAAGAATTCTTTTCAGTTCCTGGGTTGCCACCTTTACCATACTTTCCCAAACTGAATGTCAAGAAGCAGATCAAACTCCAGTAAAATGGTCCATGAGGTGGACAGTTCAAGCAGCGACAGCTATGAATGGAGAAGTCGCAACCGCTTCATCCAGGACGTGTGTGGATTGCGCCTAGCGGCGTGCGACGAAAAAGTCTAATTGAAATCCGGTTTCATCCGTCGGCGACTGCCCCGGATCGGCCGCCGTGACTTTTCAGGATCCATGTCGCGCGGCGGTGTGGAAGGATCATCCATCGATCCCATGGAAGGCTCAGGTGCGTCTGCTACTAGTGATTCTCTCGCCGTCATCGTTGTCGACTCCTTGTCCTGACGAGCCTCCCATTGTGACGATTCAGAGTCAAACAACAGCATGTGCGATCTTCTGAGAGAAGCGTTTTCGGCCACTGTCGCCCGCGACTACGAGAAGTAAGTGATTCAGATGCGTTCGTGATGTCTTACTACCCATGAATGTGCTTCACTCATAGGCTCACCGAGTCGCTTATTCATCTTTCTCAGCTTCCGTTCAGCCATTAGTTATGCAGTTATTTTTTGCGGAGTCCTACCATGGCCTCCTTCCTGCAAAGCTTGTCCTTTCGATTGAAAAGATGGATCTTGTGCAATGATAATCAGGCCTGAGCGACAGCTCGGCTGACAACAGCTCCATATCTGAGGCTTTTCTTCTCCAAGTTCCAAATTCGACACCAGATTGATGGTCTTCCCAACATTTTGTGCCACATTGCGATCTCTGCTATTCTCTTGCATGTTTCCCTGTCTGCTTTCCCCCAAGAGTAGAAATTATCCAAAACTGAGCCACTTCAGTTGAAAGCAGGCAATTCCGATCAGGTTCATTTGGACCGGTTATGCGTTCAAACCAGCTTAAACTGGCTCTCATTAGGTTTTCAGATTTCGTTTCTGATCGGCCGTTCCAGACGTTGACAGGCTTCCTGTTTTTATATAGGTTATTAAGTTCAGATGAGTGAACGCCATTGCTCTGCATTTGCTTTGCGCGTTTTCCGATCCCAAGGGCACGGTTAAAAGCTTGAGAATCAGCGAACATCACTGGACTGTAAAATATTCCCACAATACACTCCCCTCCTCAAAATAGTTCGAATGAGAGCATAGAGAAACCTCCCATCGGCTTCCAGGAATAACAAAGGTACATATTCTGCCCCCAAACAGTGTAAGCGAAGGGAGGAAATGGAAGTTATAAACAACCAAGAAATTTTTGTCAGGTTATATACGCCTTTCCCACAGACTAAATACGATTCCTCCTCCCATGTTGATTCCCACAGACCTGTACATTATTGGGAAGGTCAACATTTCTACTGCTACTACGACTACTACTGCTACTAGTTATTTACTAGTTCTCTTTTTCTGGAGAGCCTAGGTCAACGAATTGGCTCAGAGAATGTGATCTTTTTAAATGCGCGTGTCACGCTCACCGTATGGGTGAGCTGGCCTTTCTATTGTGTGTCCCTCTTTATGAAGAAACCCGCCAATAGGGTGGGGGCGCTCGTAGCTAACAGTGATTCCGCCCCTAAGATCAAGCGCTTGTGACTGACAGCGACCCCGCCCCTACGATCATACGTGAACTGTTCCTCTGAAAAAGAGATTCTGGAAGGCATGGGTAGAGGGACTCAAACATGGATTTGTAGGTATCTGCTTCAAAGGAAAAGTCAAGGAAAGATGGAAGGAAGGAAAGACAGATTGAAGTTGTCGCAAACGCTCCAAAACATAAGGCAGGGTCGATTTTCCACAGTTGAACGAGAATGCTGTGAATAGAGACCCAGGGCATCTAACTTGAGGGCCAGAGACCAGAAAGGAATAAGTCGCGCCATATTACTGCATGCACAACAAGGGCAGTCAGCATAGTGTTGAGGGAATCGACCTGACCACTATGCTTCTATTCTTCCTTCATGAGCATCTGAATTTGGTTTGGCGTGGCTTCTGGCCTCTATAATTGGTGGATCTTTCCTTCATACCATAGTGACAGCCGGCTCGCCATACTGAACGTGTGACTACTGTAAGGCTACTGCATAAAAACCTCAACCTGATACGGTAAGAATGGATCTGGTGGCGTAACGGATATGTAGCGCACATTCCCGAAAAGCGTGAGATGCAAGTTCGGGTACCGCTCGGGGTTAGGACTTCTGCCCACAGCTCAGCATTCTTGCGACAACTTTGCCTCTTACCATTAGTTTATTTGGTGGAAGGAACACTTTCTAGGCCTCTTGGGACCTGCCCTCCTTATGCACCAAAAGGATTTCGCCTTCTTGGTAATTGCACAAAGTATATTGACGCGTTTCCATCCAGCCCGGGAACTATTAAAATCATGGCAGACGTGGATATTCGACATGAATGCACCGAAAACGATGTGGTAATACAGTAAACTACATATCTGCGATTCCGGGTTCGGTCTAAGAAGAGGGAAACTATGTAAGCACCCCGTCTTAGCACTTAATGTTTACTGCCTCATTCAGGAACTATTTCCTTGATGTCCTTCCCCCTTTTTATGGAATCGTTCGAGCAGTTAGTTGACCATTTTTATTCTATTCTGCTGGACACCATTTTACTCAGGATTTTCACCTTTATTTGAACGGCTGGGTCTTTCAAAGCATAAAGGGGTCTGCACTCACAGGAACAATAGAAATTTCAGGGCGGTCTCGGTGGTGCGATGCGCGGTAGCCACTGACTATGCGTTCGGTGTTGAAGATCTCGAACTCATGGATCACGTCTACGCTTGCATTCTCAACACATCGCATTACGACGAAAGCGTCATTGAGGTTAGTGAAAACTCCATCTCTCCTCTGAATGTTTACGATGAACAGTTATTGTCGAAGGGGTTCCATTCCCGATCTTGCCACTCACTTTTAGATTTTCATTAAATTTCTCCAGCTGCGTGTTAGTCAGAAGAAGCAATTTTGGCGTCATGCGCCTGAAGCTAAGGAAACGAAAAAAGTGCTACGACCTTAACCCTGGATCATGCCTACCTCAACACATCTTGCCCTACTGCGAGAGTACAAGAGGCAGAGTACGTGTGGTCTACGGACAACCCAAGCTAAAGCCCTTTAATTCCGCAACTTTCTGCTTTTATCTGCGCTCTCGAGCTTGCAAGCATTTATGTCCACTTAATTATTTATTTATTTATGATCTTACACATTTCAACTTTTCACACTTGATAAGTGACTCAGTCATCCCATTTCTCCTCCCTTTTGAAAAACTCGTGGCACATGTTTTTCTTACTTTTCTATTCCTTGGCTGCCGCAGTCCCCTGTTTCTCTGCGCCCTGGCCTTTCACGCCAGGCCCCTACCATAAGTCCTAAGTGTCATGCAACCGGCACCTCTTGGCGTTGGGGAGAAATTTTTGCATAGTTCGACCTAATTCGATAGTCCATTGTCTAGTGCAACACATTGCCTTCCGATCTGAGCAGGTTCTGGGGCCTAGATTCATAGTTTTTAGGCTTTACCTCAAAGACTTAGGTTTAATGACTGCGCCCATGATTGCCAGATGGGCGGCGCAAGCAAAGAAGTCATTGGAGCATGCGCTGTGAATGTCCAGTCGTGTATCAGAAACCACACTTACTAACATCCCCCTCCCATCCACCAGCCTCCCCATTTCTTCCAATAACATTCAAAAAGATTCGCTTTCCGTTGATTGTTCCACAGCAAGCAGTTTCTATACTCTAGTTCGCTGCGGACGGTTGGGCGTGTCAGGCAGTATGAGTGTGTCACGCCGTCAAAGCCGTTCTCTGCCTTCTTGTTGAAGTGCGCATGCGACAAAAAGTAGAAAACGAATAATACGTATGATACAGTCATATCACTTGCTCGCTTTAACAACTGGTGGAGAACGGGTTTGGCACCGCGCCAAACTCATCCCGCCTGACACGCCCAACCGTCCGCAGCGAACTACACTATAAATTGTGAACTTATCGGAAGATGTGTGGATGGAGGTACGAGTGACGCACAGGATTAGATGATCGCCACAAATGCCGATTTTCAGGTGTGCTGGGAGTGGATTGATGCTTTGGAGCGTGCACCACGTTTGAAAGACCCTCGTGTCGTGTCCAGCTCTCAACTGAGTATCTACTACGCCTATCACATGGTAAGAGATTCTCACATTTCCGAAGGTTTTTCTGCTCTGCTGAGCCTCCGAAAGTATTAACGCTTGTTTTCGTGGTGAGACCCGCATTTGCTTTTAACAGTATGAATTTAAATGTTTATCAGTGACTGTGACAATAGGCCAACCTATGTTCAGACGTTTTCGCTGCCACCAGAGAGGGGTAAGGTGGGGATAGTTGAAGCAGTGCCATCCGTTCATCATTTTTTAAGCGGGCAAACGATACGAACTGGTGGATACGTACAGTTTTTTCGATGCAGACGCTCGGCGTGTCATGGGGCTAAGTTTGGCGCTACCGACGCCATGCCAAACCTGGCCCAATGATACGCCCGGTGTCTGCATCAAGAACAACCATACGTCAGTATGTCTACCCTCCTGGATCGATTTGTATAGTGGCGGTTAACCCCGGTCTTGAAGTTACGCAAAATCTGCTTGATCTGGAAGAAACTAAGACTAGAGTTTGCCCCCTGCCCCCCACCCTGAGAGCGGTGGTTGACTAGTTGCCACAGCCCCATCTGCGTTTGGAAAATCGAAATGAAAGTGGAGTTGCATTGCATGGAACGAAAACGAGTATCCTCTGACATACTTGTTGTCGCCTTCCTCTCCCAACTGATACTCTTCCCTCTCCCACCTCACCCTCCTCCCAAAACTGAAATAAACGAAAATTGTCCACTCGGAGATCACGAGTTCTGTTTTCGTCATGAACTTAAAGTTTTGAGATCCGATTAGATTAGGACGTGAGCTAGTCGCATTCTATCAGGTCGCGCATGTGGGCAATTTTTTTCATAAAAAGCGAATTCGTATTTGGGGAATGGTAGTCCGCTTGATAGATGGCCGCGACAAATGTTGCTCCAGATTTGCAGAGCTATATGGTAGGGGCGTTAAGACGCATGGCTAATTCTAAGCATAAGTGACTCCACCTGGCATTGATATCTGTCGTTTCAGTCGCCTGTATTTTCATTCCTGTTGCCTGACCCCTCGTCTGGTGCTTCAGTGTCATTCACAGCCTGGAGCAGGTTCACATACACCTTTCTTTCAGATTTCCCGAGTACAGGAGCGGATGCCTCGTCGTGCCAATCATGCTCAGGCGCGAGCGGATGCGTGGCGTCGAATCAAACGAAGCTTTGAGTGGGCTTTGCACTATTTTTTGTCCGCTTTCGTACGCAAACAGACTGTCCCTTTCAGTTATCTGTGGTCGGCCGCCGTCCAACTATGGAAGCCTTTTGAACTGGATCGTCTTGACATTCTCTGCAGCTGGTCCTATCTAGCGCTACAGTTTTCTGATGCCGTTGACGAAGATACACTGGAACTTATCGAGGTCTGCCTTTGGTTTGCAATTATGGGATGGTTGCTTGTTAGGTACACTCGTAATCTTGGGATGTGGTAGACGTGGCTGAGTAATTCAACTAAACCGGCGGTGGCTTGGCTTTTGGTGAGATATTTTCATTTTGGAACAATTGTGATCACGTCTCTGCACAACACTGAACAAGATGACAGCTGTATCAGACTGAAATATCCCATGAGCAACCCGTTCTATGCCATGTTCAAATGCCACGCCCAATCCGTCCCAGGGATAAGGAGTGTGCCTACACCATCCTGCAAAAATCGATGATCATAAACTTTCGTAGTTTTGCCAACTTTGGACGATGGATATTTGACAGAATATGTATGTGGTGGTGATAAATTCTGCGTTTAGAAGTATATTTGTAATATTTTAGACGGCGAAGTGTCAAGCAGCACATGTCCTCGCGACTACGATCGTTGTCGAGAACGCTCATCAGGCGAATCAACGAGTGGCAACAGTTGAGAGAAATCTCAAGGAGGCAAAGGCATTGGCTGAGAAATTGGGGAAGAAGGTGAGCCGACCGTGAAATTATTGGAGAATCTGTTGTAGAACGTCCGTCTATGATTCTGTACAGATACCATAACCTCGCTCGCTCTCCTTTTTGCAAAAAAGGCAGGGGATTCGAGAAGCAAAAAAAGTTGCAGATAGTGTCCGTAGGCTCTGCACGAACATGAGCTAACAGTTCTGGGTTTCGGTTCAAGAAATTTGATGAGATTCATCAATAACGTCAGAGCCCATAACCTTCTAATTTAAGGCAGTTGGCACGATAAA
The DNA here is from genome assembly GCA_036418165.1 of Cooperia oncophora. NCBI lineage: Eukaryota > Metazoa > Nematoda > Chromadorea > Rhabditida > Trichostrongylidae > Cooperia > Cooperia oncophora. Next base: position 12,835 of record MU949595.1, read on the forward strand.
TCTCTAAAGAGTGTACGATTAGTACGACTGGCATAACAGAATTCCGTGACCATGAGCAAGCGCTGTGTAGAACCTTTCCGCCGGATACCCCTATAACGCCCTTCCGAGCAACAACATACCGCACCGAATGGCTTCCTCGCCCGCCCGCCCACTGCTGGACGTACCACGTGGACGTGCCATTGTGGACCGCACGTGTCTAAGTGTATGAACCGTTCGTGCCTACGTGTAATGTAGTGTAATATAATCCACTGAGTTTGTCTGTTGGTGGTGTGTGTGTGTGTGTGTGTGTGTGTGTATTGTGCTTGACCGGAAATTCATAACTTCCTTCAAAACAGCGACAGAGCTCAAACTAATAAGTGATGTAGGGGGTCGGGCAGGAACACTATTGGTGGGTGGCAGGAAGTGATAACAGTTGATAAGATACCATAACAGGCCTTAGAAGGGGAGGGTCACCAACATCATAACGCGCGTCACAGCGACGGCAGAACGTCGTTCCCAAGAAGTAAGATAGGGGGCAGGATGGAACATTATTGATGGGTGGCAGGACGTGATAACAGCTGATAAGATACAATAGGGGGCCAGAGAGAAAGCCCACAAAATTCAAGTCGTAACAACACTGGGGAACTGCTTCCAGCAGGTAATTCAGAGGTGGTTAGGTTAACATTGGTGGGGGGAGATGAGTTGTGATATAGTTCAACAAGGGTCAGTATATGTGGCATATTTACACTCCTTATCCCTGAGCCAGAGTAGGCGTGGCATTTGAACATGGCACGGAACTGGTTACTCGTGGAATATTCCAGTCTGGGACAACTGTCATCTTGTTCTGTGTTGGACAGAGACACGACAACAATTGTGTCAAGGTAAGTTGAAGCATGCTGCCACGCCTACCCGATCTCACGGATTCCGAGTATATCTGCTCTCAACTGAACTGACCACTGCGGCCTAGGATTCAGTTGGGAAAGGCTTAGTCTGGTGTAGTGTAACGTAGAGCGACGTAGAACGTACTGCTGGCTTTTTTGCAGCAGTAAACGGTCTAGTTGATAGACTCGTCCAAAGCAGCGCCCGCCCAGCCGTTCGCTCGTCCACCGCCGCAGTACAGCGTAGAAATAAAGGCCCATTTCGATGTTTTCCCCCACTATTTCGCCCATTTTTCACTGTTTTTGCGGTGATGAGCACCTTTGCTCCTTTTCAAAGCGTACATGGAATCGTCGTGCCAGCTGCCTTTAAGACAGGCTGTAGAATCGCTCCTGTGGATCTTGGTCTTTGCTGTGTGCGGAGTCGCCAGTTCATAGCAGTGGCAGAGTTCCTTCTCTAGCTTCTCCGGTCACAGGTGCCCGAAAACGGGGCTGGAGGGTCGCTTGTGTTACCCGCCCGCGATGCCGCACGGCCAGCCATACGTCTAGTCTCGTCTCTTCCGATCGTTCCTTACCGTTAAAGGCACATTCCGCGATAAAATAAGGCTATGACCTCTCAAATGTGTCGGACGATCCGGAAGGCGATTTTTGAGGCTGCGCTACTTTCAAAATGTGAAAAACGGCAAGAACTCCGCTAGAAGCTGACTAATTAGGCCCATGGACACCCCTTAGGCCCATGCCGACCCTCACCGGCTGCTAGCTACTAGCTAGTAGCCACTATGTTATCTTTCTCTACATTTCGGACTGCTTTTTCTGCTGCTTTTCTCCGCTAATCAGATACTTAGCACTTTTTTGTGCCTATTTGAGTTCCGTTTCCCGCAATTTGCGGTCGCGAACTGTGCCTTTAAATGCATGTTTGCAACGGGATCTTGATATCGACGCAAGTGCTGCGTTCGGATAGCTCAGACGGAGTATGGAGGCAACATTCGCATACCACCATGTTTAGGCTCCGTTCCCGTGCACTCTTGAGTGGTAGAAAATAGTACACTGCTGAAACAGCGCTATCATATCGCTATCACTTTCATTTTAATTTGTGTGGTGGCTGCGACGCATTGATGAATGTCTCATTTCCTGCGATCGAAACTCACGCTTCACTCCTACCTCGTTACTGTTCTCAGTTCCAAGCTTGATTCTTAATTGGAATTGAGAACCTTACTTGTATGATCCTATCCTTTCACTGAAATGAGGAAAACGTTTCAGTTCGGCACTAAAGAACAGGCTGTGACGATTTCGTTGATGTCGAACGAAGGCGAAGAGGAAGGTGAAGGCGTTCCAGCGAAGCGACGTAAGGAAGAGGAAGAGTAGACCGTCAGAGGGTCCTGACACATCCGGTGATCCGAAGGATAAGATTCGTATCTTCTTATTTGTACGTGTCTGTGTTTGTGCGGTGGCTGCAGTTGAATTTTTTGATCTCTCAATTTTTACACATGCATGATGAATATTTCGAAAAAATATCGAAAAAAATGTACAAAATGTATGATCGCAGCAATGAGGAGGTGAGTGCATTCAACACTACATACACATCAAGCGAAAATGACTAGAAAAGGGACCATTGGGAGATACTTTTTCAAGCTGCACCATATGGAGCACTACCGTACAGCTGGAACTCAATTGGAGTGCAATAAAATCTAATGGTCGACAAGATCGGACAGAGCATCGTTGGTGACAACTTTTTCGTCGACTTCAGACTTTTTCTCGGTGTCCTCACCTTCTTCTTTCGCTCGCCGCTGCTTCTCCTGTTTTCTGTACTTGGCACGTCTATTTTGGAACCAGACCTAAGAGAAATGCTTCCATGAGCACTTGCGTAAATCTCGTTGGCATATTGACATACCTGAACCCTGGCTTCAGTGAGATCAATCCTCATAGCTATATCTTCCCGGGTATAGATATCGGGGTAGTGACTCTCCAGAAAACTCCTTTCTAATTCCTTCAACTGACCGGACGTGAACGTTGTTCGAATTCGTCGTTGTTTACGCCGCTCTGGATGGATTTCCGCACAGTGCGCCTGGAAAACTCTTTGAAGTAATCAGTAAAGTGACCTCAGACATTTTTATATGGTCCCATTGCTTCCCATACTTTAGCTGTTAATAAAGGGTAGATTTCCTTGGTCCCGAGTCACGGCAAGCGCAGCTAAACAGACGTTGCAATCTGCAGTATTCGCACCAGGACCCAGTCAACTACGCTATAATGCTGCTTTACAGAAGCCATCTAGCTAGTAAATACTTGTCAGTTTGCCTGTGATCCGTTGATAACGATATGCTACATCAATGAGGGTGTTCGTTACAAGCGACGAGGAAAGCAACACGTTCAGAGAACGTCTGAAAAATGGGGAATGACACGTGCATTTTTGCATTAATTTTGAAAAAATGAATGTTATCAGCTGTGATGGTCCATCACTTACAATAGAAAAGGGCCTTGCTTCAGCCAATGTTCGGCGCATTTCAAGGAAAAGTCAAGGACGACCAAAGGCATGTCGGGAGAGGAGTCTTGAAAGCGAGAAGCTCTAACATTTACCCTCTCAGGAAAAGTTTTTGAAAAGGAGTCAAAGTAGAGGAAGCGCGAAGACGATCGGGTGACATTGACACATTAAGAACATCGCATCGTTTCTGCACGGTCCAGTGAGTAGAATGTCGCCCGGACCATGTAAGACATCTGTCTCCATATCCGCTCACTCTGTCTAATTGAAAAGCCTAATGAGTGACGCGTTTCATACAGGATACTATTCACCGAAATCACTGAAATTTCCGAGTCTCCACTGTTCTATTCTGCCGTTTATATGTCCGGTGTATGGTTGTGAAAAAATTGCTGCTTCTGCTAGCCTAACAGAGCCGGATTTGCTCACAAACAAAAACGTGTCTGGAAGAGCTGAGGAATAAAGTCACCTCAAAAAAATTTAGAGTTGCCTCGCTATTCGGAGTAATTTTAGGTGGAAGTGTTCGTCTCAAGTCCCGCATGGACTGCGGTACTTGAGACGAAACTTTTCTATTTCTCATGTATCTCCGCTTCTCTTCTACAAATCCGTCCTTCGAGTTCACCGTCATTCGTTCACTTTCGGCCTCCCTCTCGCTCGCCATGTTTGAATGGACTTAGCCCCCTACTTACTTTTTCAGATTTGTCTACTGTGGGACACCTCAATTCTCCCCTTATTCTCCTTTGTTATACCTTATTGCTCTGCAGACACCTTGTCGCACTAATTCCGAACTCGATTTCAAACCACACATTTTTTAGACCTAATTGTTAGCCTCATCCCAAACTTGAAACCGAATACCTAGAAGACCGACGAATTAGGCGCTACTTTGAACTCGCAATATGTTCATAAGTGAGTCCCAAGTTGGTTCCATGGAAGACATACGTTGTAAGTGCAATTAGACTGGAGTCCAGCTTTCCCCTCGCACATCTCTCACGAGCAGAACATAGAAGTGGTAAGCCACAACTGTTCGAGTGCTTTCGTACTTCGCAATCTGGTCGCTCTAATAGCGCGATCAGAGCAATCGGTGCCGTTTGGGACTGATCGCGCACTTCGTGCCTGCAATCGTGAATTATGAACGCGTCCCTCCCTCATAAGAGCAGCCGCATTCGCGCACGCAAGCGCCTTACTAACAATAAGCATAAAGAACATAGGGTCTCCTATAA
>MU949598.1:0-23389 GCA_036418165.1 Cooperia oncophora
TCATTAAATCATGTGCTAAGCGGAAGACTAACGAGGAAAAAAGCTGAAGAAAGAATCAACCCCCCCCCCCACCCCCTAAATTGGAATCTTGTTGGCTCTGAGCAGCACATTCTGTGGTGAAAAGAGAAGCGGAATTAGAGAGCATCTAAGATCGAGACCCTACCGCTTGATAGCGATGTGAAACGAAATAATAAGGCCGATCTAATCTGCGGAGGCTTGTTTGTTGTCGTTAATCCGCCTCGCTTTTATCTAACGCTTTTGAATCGCGAAAATCGCGAAAGTAGGACATCCTGATCGTGGACTCCGCCATCTTGTACAGGCGCTGTCTCTTAAGTAGTTTATACAATTTCCAACGTTTTAAAACTTCCAGTGAAGCGTACATCACGAGAGCGGGGGCTCAATTTTAGTTTCTTATCATATTGCGTCTTGGCGCACGTGTTTCAGAAAGAAAAACAGTGAAATTGTAAATAAGAGTTTTATGTTTCTAACTGACGATTTGAATGTAGAGCTAATCGCGAGACTGGGAGTTATGTGGAGGTAATGCCGTAAATAGACAGGTCTGAATATGCCCCTTGTATCGACTTTTGTAGTTTGTCATCCCTTTTCAGTTGAACGTGTGGCAAAGTTGTAATGCAATTCTGACAGTTGACAGCACCCCTCTATCTAGCTCGGTGGGAAAATTGTAGGCAAAATTCGAAAATAGAATGATAGGGAGGTTGGGGGTCATTGCAGGGGTCGTATTTGCTCGTCTGAGGGAGTGGGGGGGGGGGGCAATTGTCTTCGTGGAGAATGTTTTCGGTTTTTGACTTTTCGGTCATGAAAAACACAACTGTAAATAGACGAGGAAATGTAGGGAAAATCTGGAGAAACGGTAGCTATTTGGGAATCGTACCGAGTCTCGAGCAGGACACGTCGTGCTTGGAGTCCCTAGCGAAGGGGGCAGTATTTGGTGATGAAGGGAGGGGAAGGGTTGCATTCGTACTTGATGCTTTTGGTTGTTGATTGCTTTCCTTCAAGTTACTCGTTTCGCGTGCACTATAGCCCCTCTTCTACCACTCCTGCGCCCCCCGCGCCCGCTAGACCTGGCAAATTTGCAGGAACCTGGATGATTTTGGAAAAAAAAATTCCGATCATGTGGAGGCAACTTCAGGAAGACGGGACAATCCAGAGAGATGGTAGATAGAAAGGGGAATGGGAAAGGGTTGTACCAGCAGAAATTTTAAGGGGGATAGTATTTTGCAAAATTTTTCTGCGACAGACCTGCCCTTACTGCGATATCTTCCTTATGAGGGAGAGGGGGTTGTACTGATACCAACATTTCGACAAGCGCACCCTGTTTGTAGAGCAGCTTTTGTTAAGTGTCCCTAATGTTCTCTCGGAAGACCAGTATTATAGAGGGAAGGTTGGGGGGGGGCCAAAGAGAGACAGTTTGCGTCGGGCGCCATCTCAAGTAAGTATAAGCTAACCCGAGAGAGAAGTCGTCGGAAGGTGGCGAAAGAACGCAGCGGAAGAGTACCGAGATGCTCTCCACGATGAGGGGCGGAAGGGCAGGCTCGCTCGTCCATCATCTTTTATGTACACCAAACTAGTGAATGGGCCATCTCGGCTTCGCAGGCGACTGAGAGCAACAGCCGTATTTGCTCGAAATGTCACGCACCTCCAAACTGCTGCGAAACTTCTTGTATCGAGTCACCCATGGACTACCTGCACCCGGCACTCTTAATCTGGAGGACCTCCAACATCGGGCAGCTCCGAAAACGTCGCCACGGTCGGACATCATCTTCACCACAGTCGCCAAGGCGCGGGTTGATGGAATGGACCGGACGTACCTGGAATGGAAAGACCAATCATTTTTGCTTCGGTGGACCCGACTGAGTGAACGCTGGCTGCTACAATCGAGCCAGCTCGGGGAGAATATCTGCCTTCATTTCGTCACGTGCACCGTCTTGGAAGCTTCACTTTGCTATAGGATTGGGTGCCAGCACATAGAATCGAAGAACTTTCGCCTACTCGGAAGCGAAGGGCGTTAACTACCTGAAAAAAGAGTGTGCTTCTTGATCCAAACCCCCTCGATTACAAAATTCGGGAAGAGCTCAACAGGGTGGTCTACAGTGATGGAGAAATCAACGACTTCGCTGAACTCAAGTACCGAATCACGGTCGCGTGGCAGAATCTCTCGATGGCGTTCGTCTAGAAGGCTGTGGCGGAGTTTTAAGATAGTGTACAATGTGTTGTTGAATATTGATAGTGGAAATGTCCAACCTGAATTTAATAAAGTGTGAATTCTTTCGCTTTAGAAATCGAGAAAAAAGTGTCTTTTTGGCCCCTCCAGTATAGCTTCCGGTTCCCTAATTCATGGGTTCGAAGCTTTCATAGTTATTAGAGCTAGACGAGGTCTATTAAGGCCCGACTGAGCACAATGGGCGACACGCTGCGAGTCTTTCATTACTTCATTTTAATGTTTCCAGATTGTTCGCAAACAGATGTATTAAATGAATATAAGCGCTGTGGTAGGTGTAAATTTTATCTAACCACTGACATTTCATGCCTCTTCGTATTTAGCAGAACTGGGCTTTTAAAGCTATTTTTCGTTGCTAGCCTTTTGACTTATGTATATAACGCTGTCCATAATTAGTGCAACAATTTAGTAAAAATAGCCTCTTTTCCATCCAAAATTTATCAGTGCGGTAGAAAATGAGTGGACAGCCTTGTTGCCTTTACGTTTTCGGCAGTGTTATCAGTTGCTATCAAGCACTTTAATTGACGAATGGAGCGTGTTTGGCGTTTTTTGTCTACTGGTTGCCGCCGTTCATTACCGAGTGGTTCAGATATGCGAACAGGAGAGGACTTCTTAGTGCTGCTTGAAGCTGTCCGAACAAGACTGGAAGCGTCTATCAAGCAGGCGCTGTCCGAGCTTGAAGAGGTAAGAACAGTGATTGATTCATTGCTACTGCTTTCATCATGAAATGTTTTAGCATAGCTGTTCAATTTATTCTTTTGAACACACCGAGAAATTCGCGAAGCAGTTTTCAACGCAGTACGACTTGGGGGGGGGGCACCGAATGGTATATAGCTAAGCTTGTACAGGCCACCTTGTAAAGACCTGTAAATTTTTCTGTGACCAAAGCGGCTCTTTCGCACAAATTCGCAGCTTCTCATAAGCTCCCAGGCGGGGTACACCATTGTGAAAACATAGAATTGGGGGTCGTACTTTTCCGCTAGGAGGGGTCATATTTGTTCGTTGGGAGAAGGGGGGGGGGTGTACAAGTGTCCTTGAAAGAAATTTGCCGCGCTGGGAAAAAATTTCTCACGGTTCTTGATTTTTCGTGATTTTTCCTGTTCCATGTGTACTATATACCCCTGTCCTCCCTCCCTAGGTAGGTGCTGGAAAGGGGAGAGAGGTCTTACCGAGACCCTCTTTTAGGCGGGGGTCGTACCATTTCACACATCACGATGCTGTACCCTGCTTGCAGGTCTCCAAAGAAAAGCCTGGTAGTTAGCATACCAACAAAAGGAACCAACGAAGGTACAAAATGCCCTCTCCGAACCAAACATCGCAGTCTTCCTTATACCTTGCACGTTATTCTCGCTGGGGATTGTAGTTCAGCTCCGGCGGAATCTTTAATTCTTCCTATCTTTGATTATTTCTCTCATTGCTAGAGTGGTAATGTGCTAGTTTATGGACGTGGTTCGCTATCACTCGTATGTTTGGCATCATCTTGCATAGGAGCCTATTTCCTGTCCCCATTCCTAAGACTGGTCGTCGCAGAGCGCCAGAGGGACGATGGCACCTGAGCTTTAACCGATAGTTGCTTGATGTCGCTAATATCACTTTTTTGAGACGTTTTGTTTTTTTTTCTCCTATCGATGTATCTAGCAATCGTGGAGACCTGTGAAACCTTGTGAAGCAGGAAATAATCCCAGCCAAAGTCTGTGAGGTCACTTGTCAGCTCCTGTAAAGAGTATCTGTCAACCCTCGTAAAGCAATGAAATACCACACAAATACCATTTGCCATGGTGGTTTGACGAGCTTCACAAGCGTCTACAGGATTCACCAGGGTGAGACTTGTGAAGCGGAACCAGTAAAGCAGCAAAAGTGCAAAATGCGCCCCTCCCTTTCGCCAAACTGCGCCGAGTTTTTTTTATATGCTTTGAATTGATATGTGATCTGATAAGAGGCAGGAGCTTCAGTTATTAATTTCCTGTATACTGTTACTATTCAGGAGGAATCCATTCCCGAAGAAGCCGCATCCGCTATACGGTTAGCTGCTGGAAAAGCACAGTTACTTGTGCGCAAAAAATTGTCTAAATTCGATGAACTGGTGAAGAAGAACATGGTGAGTGAACTGCTGTGCTTTACTGTCCTGAAGCTTTCCGTTTGATTCCAATATCGATTTCGAATTGATTACCATAACCGAGTGTTCAAGTCAGAATTTTGCAGAATCCAGTCGAAGGTGATCATCAGCCGGCTACTGTAGATGATTTAGAAGGGTACTGGGCCTTGGTCGAAATTGAGCTCAATGATATTGACGAGTGCTTTCAAAAGGTGAGTCTTCATATGGTATTTGTCTTCTTAAGCTGGAACAAATTTTCATCCCAGTCTTGGCAGATTTGGATATATGGTAGTTTAGCACGATAGGCGTGGAAAACGATACCGCCACGCGCGAGACGAGTTGTCCTGCCGGCCATTTCTTTTCGAATGTTGAAGGGATGGGAAGGATTGATATCTTTCGGCATTCAGTCTTACCTTCGCTTGAATTTGCATAAGTTCTGCTGCTCCAATCGGCAATCTGATGCGTCGCGCGCGACGGCGCGGCAAGTTGCGATTGTCATGTCCATCTCCTACTGAATACTGGCGTTATTTTTTTGTTACACAGCCCAAATTTCATAACTTTGTATTCCTTTCATTTCTCTTTTGTCAAAGCTAGCTCTCATTTGTGCTCGCGATTTCGAAATTTCTAGTGTTCTCTAATAATAGTTAACAAGTGATATGACAGTTTCAGTTTTGTTCTTTTCATCTATGGACACTGCGAATATTGAATTACTTTTTACCTTCTGTAAAATTTCAGGTGGAAGAATGGCGAGCGAATGGTTGGCAGGTAAAAGAGTGCGCAGAATCTCAAAATTCACTTCTCGTTAATAGTAATAATAACAACAACACGACGAAAAAGAAGGTTGTCCCATCACGACCAACTACGGCACCAATCGATCCGGAACTTCGTGCGAAACAGATCGAAAAACAGGTTTGTTTTTGATATTGTTTCTCAAAGGATATTTCAAGTGAAAAAACCAGCTTTACCTGGCTCTTCATAACTTGTACAACTAATTTCTTATCTTTTCATGTGACCCGAAAAGTGAATTTACAGAAGGCGACTGCTGAGATGCGACGCAAAGCGTTGGCAGAAGCGAAACAGAAGGCGCGAGCTGCCCAACAGGCACAGATCGCGACAACGCCCACAGAAAATGACGTCAATACTCCACCACGTTCAGATGTGCTGATGGTCCTGTAATTGAAGTGTTTTTTCCACACGACCTTAGTTTTTATCTTTAAAGTCTTGTGTCATTTTTTGTTGTGGTGTAACGCTTATATTTTGCATAATGATAATCAACGCTGTTCTTCCTTGAGTTGTTCCCTACTGTCCCATCTGTACCTCGCTTTTGTCTCTCTACCTTGTGCTTGCTGCCTTTCTCATATACTTTCTTAGAAAATCCGTGCTGACAAAAATGTGCTTTACGAGAACGTGTTTCTGTCGTTCAAAGATTGTCTTTGCATGTAGTCGTTTTGTGGTACCATTGAAGAGTAATTTTCTATTATTTTCTTTTTTGCAGAGATCTTATTAACTTTTTTCAGCAGTATAAGTTTGTGTAAAAATATAATAATTATTAATTATTCAATCGGTGAGACTTTTTAATTTATCTTCCATTATTGATTTAAGCGACATATTTCCTAGTTGGAGAAGATGGTATGTATACTCGAAATCCCTGAGATCGGGTAGGCGTGACTGCGTACTTGATTTTAAAATGGTGGCGGCTGTGGACAGAACAAGATAGCAGTTGCTTAAAATTAAAGAATCTCACGAGAAACCCGTCCTATACCTTGCTCAAGAGCCACGCCTACTCCGTCTCAGGATAAGGAGTGTATGTCATACTTACTACGACTTTGTTTTTTGCTCAATGTTTGTTTCTCGTTGAATTGTGTGTATGAAGAGTATACGCCATTCTGACGGTTGTTTTTCATTTGTATGAAAATGTTCATCAGCATTTATACATTTTTTAAACGTTTTCCATGCTTTCTTCTCCCCCCCCCCTCAGATGATTGCGTCGATGATCATCTGGGTGTTCGTTTGAAATCCCGCGAAATCTGGTCAGTAATCTCTCTGTTCCACCGATCATCATCGAATCGCGTGATGCATCTAACCTGTATGAATGAGACCTCCCTGATTTCCGATCGTCGGCGGGGTGCGAAACTTCGGATTGTCTCCACCACTTGCGTGTGGCGAGGAACTCCCAACATTGCCCCTTCGATAGCGCGTTGAATGGTGATGACCGTGTTTTCGACCCACTCCGTGGCTTATGTTAGAGCAGCAAGGTCACGGAATCCAAGAGGTGGGCGAAAGACGAGGGGCTAAAGGTTCTTCGTGTGGTGTTCATCGATGTTCTAGAATGAGTCTTTCATTGGTTCAGTCGCCCATCAGGAACTAGCAAATCCAGCATCGAATGTAGGGGCTTTCAAACTAAAACTAACCATGGGTGGCGTTAACTGACAGTCGTTCGCATTCTATTTTCACCCCATTTAATGATTCCTGATTAGAAATCCTTAAGCCACCTTATAGAGCTAATCTTGGTGAGAAAAGGGCTTGCGATGTCCCTAGAAGGAAATACAACCTACTTTGGACCACTTGTTCCAAGTGAGATGCTTTATGCCCGTCTTCATCGTTTGCGATTGTGGCGAGCCCACGTAGAGCCTAGATACATCTCACTCGCGAATGAAGGATAAAAGGAGAAAGGTTCCGCTGTCAGTCAGTCCTCTTTTGGGATACGGCACGCACTCTACTTCCATTCGAGATCATAGTGGCTTATGGAATGCGATGTGATCCCTGCAATAATTTGCGGCGGTCAAGCGAGTCAGCGCTGTTATGCAGAGGGATCTGGTAGCAATTCATCATCCCTGAAGGGTAGAAGGCTCCGTTGGTCTGGGTGGGAGTCTTCTCCCAAATATCTGGTTCAATCCGTTGGGTTTTCTTACGAATGGCCGTCATGGTGAGAGCCCTTAATGGCGACGTAACTTAGTGTTGTTAAAGACTTCGAAATTCAGCGGTCGTTTCTGTGGTGTATGGTGCTGGCGTAAACTGAAAGTGGCGTGAAATATTTTGATTAGTAAAGGCTTTACCTTGTTCCAAAGGGTGAGGCAAATAAGTACTTCAGCCCCCGTATTTGCGAGTGGATAGATGAGAAGAGTCACGCTGTTTTTTAGAGACGCTGAATTGTTATCGAGTGCTAGGGAGGGAACACTAAAAACGCTCATTACCTCATCCTCTCTGCCAATACTGTAGTGATATTGTATGATGCGTAGTGCAATGATAAGTTTAAGAGGGAGAGGTTATTATAGGCACCCACGAGAGAGAGAAAAAAAATGGTTTTACCCAGCTGGGTAGCTCAGAAAAAACAGATAAGGAGTTTATCCTGATTAAAGTAGAAAGTGGTGTAGCAGTATGCAGCGTCATGGCTCAGCCAACAAAACAGTATCTGCTGCTAGCCGCCCCCTCCCCCCTACTGAGCGGGTGTAAGCGCGGGTTCTGGTGCAAAGCCAAACGCTTAGTAAAACGGGGCCGGCCAGTGTGTGGCTAGACAAACTTCTTTTTGCGCTCATGAGATCCCCGGACCAGGGTTTCTTCAGGGCGTTCACAAAATTTGATGTTTAGCTTGACCCCTGCCTACCCATTCTGAGCTATTTGATCCCCTTCTTCATAAGCCTAACTTCACTTATCTTCAGTTCTCCAGCTTCCAGACGATCACTCGGTCTTGTTCATTAGTGGAAGGTCTCTGATCCGTTTGAAGGGTCGATAGCTTTCGATTAAGGTGACTGCATCTCGAACTGTCGTAACATTTTAAGAGGTTTTTTCCATATGGTAGTGGAGAAGGCAGCTCTACAGGGGGGGGGGGGGCAAAAAAAGTCATTCCGGCCGAGTCACATATGAGCGAAGTTTTCGCAGCCCAGACAGAGGAAGTGGATATGAGTACCAGGGCGGAAGATACCCAAGATCTTCCTCTATAAGCAGGAGCCGGCTGCCGCCATTCACCTTCATGTACACCAAAATATGAAGTCATCTCCAGTCGCGGCCTGAGTGGAGAACGCCTTTGGAATTCACGTGGCCTCCAAACAGCTGCGGAACTTCTTGAATGGAATCACCCATGGATAGCTACCTGGAGACCAGTACTCTTGATCTGCAAGACCTCAAACATCGAGCAGCTCCGGCAACGTCGCTACGGTCCAGGACATCATCTTCACCCCATTCACCAAGGCGCGGGTTGATGGTGTGGACCGGCGTACCTGGAATGAAAAGACTAATATTTTCTTCGTGGACAGCCGCGGACTAAAGTGAGCGCTGCGTTAAGCATTGGGCAACTCGTGATGATATCCAAGCCACGATGTGGTCGGCCCGTACCTGTCATGCGAAACTTTAGTACTCTACGAGCCATCGAAAGTGCCCAAACCCACATGAAATCGAAGGTAGCGTTGGAAAAACGTTTCGCCTACTTGGAATGGAAGAACGTTGAGTACCTGGAAAAGATGGAGTATTCAAGCGGGGGTCCTGAACTAAACCCCCTCAATTACTCGGTTCGGGCGGAGCTCAACAGGGTGGTCTACAGTGGCGGAGAAATCAACGATCTCGCTCAACTCCAACGGTCACTTTCACGCGGGCCGAATTCTCTCGGTGGCGCTCCTCCAGAAGGCTGTGGCGGAGTATCATTATAGTATTTAATGTGCTCTTTAATATGGTAGTAAAAATGTCCGATAAAAATTCAATAAAGTGTAACTTATAGCGCCTTGAAAGTCATGGAGGATGACTTTTTTTGGCCCCCCCCCCTGTACATGTCTAATGGTCTATTGTATTCATAACGGGGTTTTCAGGATGGAAAGTCTTCCCAAACCAGTGCTTGTGATAAGAGCAGCATGTTTTTTCCTTTCTATTCGCACTGATCCACGGCAGATATGAGAGTGAGAGAGCAGATCATGCACGAATGGCTTCCATTTCCTGTCGCATTGCAAATGAAAAGAAGGAAAAGAAGAAGCATCCACGCAAAAATACAGGTTTTGAAGCTTTTCTCGAAACACTTGCACTGCTACCCACAGTATCCCGAAGATAGAGAGTGCATTACTGCTTACCTCATTGGAATATGGGAAACGCTGCTCTTTTGGGAAAGTATTGTTGCATTAGGGTAACTTTAATTATGTTTCTACCCATCGTAAAGCAGGATGATAGTTGTTTAAAACTGAAGTATTCCGCGGAAAATGCATCTGACGCCATGTTCAAATGAAGTACACAGTACGTGGCCGGGATATGGATTACACCGTGCCACGTTATTTTAACTTTATGTTTGTTTGTGTAAGTGCAATCTCCATAGTTTTCTCCCTTCACACCTTCCTTCCATCTTGATTTTTCTTAGAATTCTGCTATCGGCGGTTGTAGAGGAATAAAAGAAGAACAGAGCAGTACAGAAAAAATTCTCTCACACAGAATACAACCCCTCCCACACCCGCGTCTCTCCGGCGGCGCAGTCGGAACCTGAAACTACACAGCTGTCAGATCAGCACCCGTACACTGGGCTCTGTCTCACGTTCTCTAATAGAACATAAGAGGGTTCTGCAAATAGTAATGTTTATGCCTTCTGGTAATATAATTGTATGTTTGATCAAGCTCTCTCTTTTTTGTTCACTGTGGATGTTGGAGCATGTCAAGGGGTTGGGTTTGGCGCGCCAGCCCCTTTTTCCCATCCGCCATTCGACGAAGACATATAATATCGTTCATCTCAGTCATTTTCCACCACTTTTTGTCGCTTAACCGCTTCAACAGCTGGTGGAGGACGGCTTGGCGGCGCGCCAAACCCAGCCTCGCTGACGTGCCCTGTCATATGCAGCGAACAAGACTGTACCCTTCAATTTTCACTGCTATTCCCCTTCAGAAGCGAGCATTTCGAAAGAAAGAAAAATAGAAGAGCGTCAGACGTATGTGAAAGTTGAGTTTGCAGAAATCGTTGATCTTCAATTTATTTAGCCTCGCAATCGGCTGGTCACAATTCAAGTTCTTATCGAGTACGTTCCAAAAAGTCATCGAACAAGGAAAAGAGTAAAGAGCAGAGACATGTTTCAAGTGTGGCATACAAGGAAACAGGTATTACTTTAACACAGCATCTGCATTGTTCGTTACGGACGCTGGGGCCTTTCAAGTTGGTGGCTTGGTTTAGCCCGGCGCCAGCCTGTTCTCCACCAGTTGGGTCGCCTGCCGTTCCCACAACTGTTGGTGAACAGGCTGGGGTGGCGCCGAGCCCAACCCCCTGGAACGTCCCAGGACTAGAAGACTGAACAAGACTGTATCCCGTTTTGTAAACACTTCAGTGGTTTCAGTATCTATGGAGATCGATGAGATGTCTGACGAAATGGTGGCATTTTTCAAGAAAACGATCGAGCACAGGAAAACCCGTAAGACTGTGGCATTTGTATATAATTTCATCTTTTTTTTCTCTTACCTGTCTTCTGTTATTAGTCAGACCGGTCCAAAATTTCCACTTTTTTTGTTTTTATGTGAAGTTTCTTTCACATGTCTTGTTTGGGACGTCCTAACCGTAACGTCAGTAACACTAGGCGATGCCGAGCGTATCGAAAAAGAACAACGCGCTGCAAAGGAGCGTGGTGAAAGCACAGCACATTGGATCAAACTAGACGAGGACGAGTACGTTTTAGCCCACAAAGGTGAGTTTCTTCTGGTTTTTATTTCCCCTGAGTAATGTTGATGTTGTGTTGGTTATCCAGCTTCGTATTCGAACTCAGACGTACTTATACCAGAGCGACCTCCTCTCATTTTTCCTGGTGCGATATCCTGTAGCGTAGTACATTGCGCTAACTGGGTGCTCTTTGCTGGTATATTCATTGCATTCTGCTTTTTTTAATCCGATTTAAGCTTCCTATTGCCGTTCTGGCCTACCAAAAATCTCACTACGGGCGCAGTCGACCACAGTCGGCGATGCACTTCTCGCAGTAGGCATTTTTGCTGTCCAGCATTCCATTGCCCTCCTCTCCTCCTCCCCCCTCATCGGACGACCCCAAAGTGATAGTAAAGGTCTACACAGTAAATGAAGGGTAAACATGTGAGAAAACGTACATTCGACAATAACACAGAAGAGATTTGGTAAAGACGCGTTACTATTTTATTACGGGATCATAATTGTATTCGCTTAGAGAACGAGCTTGTCATAGGAATGAAACTGTGAATCTGATCCACCTCTTATTTTTGATTGCCCTTGTCAGTACATTCGCGCCTAGAGATCCCGAAAATGCAACGTTGACAACAACGCGAATACGAAGTGTTTTATTACGCTCTGATGCGGAAACCTGAAGAAATTTTCTTTCCAGTCGGTGTTTATGGCATTGAAAAACGCACCTTCGCTGTCCCAGATGAAGAAACTCGAACGAAGGCAAGACGAGAGAACGCTCGCAAGCTCTACGGATCGAAGGCGGAACAGATTCTGGCCATGGAAACGTTGATGGATATGAGATTTGAACAAGAATATGCAAGGAAACGACCGCCCTTATGGCCCAATATTCCGTTGAAACTGTGATTGTTTGTTGTCAAACTTTTAATTCATTGGCCATTCCGTATACTGCCTTCGGACATATTTCATTTGTATCAATATACCAGTGTAATGATGATCCTGTGGTCGTTGCTACAAATGAATCATGAACTTAATCTCTAGTGTACTTCATGAGGCTGAAATCTGTTCCTATTCAAGTAATCTTCCGTTATGAGTTAGACATCATCATATAAGATTTTATGACCTAACATTTCAGGATGGCGAAAAAAGCCATCACGAACAAGAAGGCGAACCAGTTTTGCTGGCGAAAAAAGTTAAGACTGTAGGTACTCGTCATATTTTCTGTTTTTTTTTTTATTTACCAGTCGTGTGTACAGCTGACGGCGAGATGTCTTGCTTTTTGAATCTTTTGGTCATAGATATTTCCAGTGGTAGAACTTGCGTTATCTGCAACATTTATAGTCTTGTTCACTGCGGATGCTGGGGCGTGTTTGAGAGGGGGTGGGGGCAGCTGGATTTGGCGCAACGGCTGCCGTTACCTCACACAACTGTGGGAAGCTGCAGGCGACTTTGATTGGTGGAGAACAGACTGGCCCCCGCCGAACCCACTCCCTGAAACGCCACAGCGTCCACGACGAAGAGACTGTACTGTTTTCAGGATCATTTGGTACTTCACAAGAAGTGGCGATTACATCAAGCGCGCTATGGCGCTGAGAATTATAGCACGCGTGTTGAGAAATATTTTTTAATACACGACCGTCACCGTCATCCGTGACAGGCGGGGACGGGGGCGGGGGGGGTAAATGAAGTAGACAGACATTAGAGTAAAAATGGGATATGGGAAAATTGACCATCAAAAGTAATGTTCTCATCGGGCCACATATAGCCAACCCTCTCCCTCTTTCGCAGAGTGATATCTCCCACTCTTTTGCTTTGAGGGTTCCCCAACGTACGATGTTCTCCATGAGTATAGAAGGCATTTTTTTTGAGAGGATACTGCGGAATCATTCGTTAGTTATTGGGTCACGGGAGTATCCACGCAGACGATAGGTGAATTGAAGTAGGTGTTATTAGTCATTTCACAGCTCTTCTTGCGGAATCAGCAAAACTTTTTTGTTCATTTACATCGATTGCTCTTTTTCTGTACTGTTGAGAAAGGCCGAAGTGTCCATCGTGACCACTCTTCTTGATTCAGGAAATACTGAGTGACGTTAATGAAGAGTTGGAGCAGGTCCCACACTATCAGGATGTGTCGTATGAAAAGAAACAAAAAAAGAAAGACAAAAAGAAGAAAGAACATTACGAAAATACGGGCAGTTATTCTGAAGAGGTATTATTTTCCCTACGATGGCTTCTTCTGTCGTGCGTGTGGGTGCACAACTCTATAGGTCTTTCGTCACAGTTCCCAAGTGTATGAACTCAGGTCTCTCTGGGTCTATTGCAGACATACTGCGACATCATTCGAAGAGAACCGAGTATGTGGGGAGTAGTCTGAGCGGGGGGATGTAGCCGAGGGAGTGAGTTTAGCTGAACTTGGCAAGAACTGTTAAGTCTATTGCCTGCTGAATGTCCATTGTACTCATTTCGCGCGTTTCGGTTGGTGGAGGTAAAAAATTGTGTCGCCACACGAAGCCTTTACAGGCTATCCTGTGGAATTACGAGCCACAATTTTCTTGCAAAAAGTTGATACCGTTACCATGTGCCAGCTTCACAAGGGTTCACAGGTCTCGTTTAAATGAGACCTGTTAACAAGAACCAGCAGAAGATCTAGAAGGAAATGGAGAATGCCCCACCCAAGCCGAACAGCGCCGTTTTTCTTATTCCTGGTATTCTCGGTCTCTAACAGTATTTGATTCTCGATTATATACTTAGCTCACCTTTTGGTAGAGGTATTGAAGCAGCGCTTAATTGTTTCAGAAAGAAATACTGAGTTTCGAAGAAGCAAAGTATCTGATTCTTGCGAACCCCAAGTGTGGATTGAAGGTATGTTCAGCGAGTTTCGGATGTACCACTACTCAGAGAGGAAAAACAGACCCTATAGCTAAAACATCAATGAATCGTACATTTCAAGAGATTAGATTGCTGAAGTCAGAGATTTTTCGTTTAGAATCAGAGCAGGTCCCGTCGTTGGGTAAACATTTCGCAAAGAATGTCCCCCTCGGAAACTGCTCCGGCACAACCTCCTTCTCTTCTCCCCCCACACTATTTACTGAACTTCCTAAATATCCCCACTTTTTCCCCAAGAGACACGTCGAGGGTGATATATAGAGCGTCCGAAGCAGGAAAAGCCGTCTCAAAGCAGATGCGACCCTCCAGCGATGAATACTACCAATACTACCCTGCTACTCGCTGGAGATCCCCATCTACGACTTCCCCTGCACAGGGACCCCGAACATTGTTCATTTCATGTTTCTGATTACCCTCCCACAGAGTTGCGTGTTTGATTCATAAGGCCAGTTTTATTTGAAGGCAGTACGAGAGAAGAGGCATATCACCCTTCCATATCATCTTATTGGAGGCAACGTTCTCAAGTCATGCGAATTCATTGCGAGAATGACGGTGGGGAAATATCGACGAAAGTGAGTGGACATTACAATGGTGAATTATGATCTCGTACCCTTCATTCAGCACACAACTCCCATTATTCCAGAGTCGGTGGGGTGGTGACCTCCATTGGGTCGGTACGTGTTGCTTCTTTGCCTAGAGTTATTGACGATCAGAACGTTTTTCATCTGGATATTCTCGTCACGCAGGTAGTGTTCCGGTGGGTCAATTGTTTTTTTTTTCGAAAATAATACCATGCAAAACGTAATAAATAATCAAGAGGCTCAACTGATGGATAAAAGGAAGAAACGTTATGTCTTAAGCTGACGTTCTGAAGTGTCAGCCTTACCTAGCTCTTTTCTAGGCCTACTGTTGGTCATCGCTATGAAGCGAGGGTCACTCATATCTCGGAAGACTTCTTGTCTGCTCTTATTTTGGAATCGATTTCTATAACAGCTCCTGTAGATGACAAACTTCGGAGTAATTTGAAAGGTACCTTCAAGATATTACATTAAATGCTTCTCATACTGAAATGAGGAGGAAATTTGGGATTTAAAGACGCTGTACGATTATTAGCGAGGAGGATCTTTCTGATATGCGGGAAGGGAAGGCCCAGTGTGAGACAGGTATCTTTCAATAGTAGAAAACGTGAGCGTAAAAGAAGCTAAGGGTTGGATGCTGTTCTTTTATGTTTCACCCGCCAACATTAACGAATGCGGACGATCGGCATCGCAACAACTCCCATACGAACAGACATACTCGTCATAAAGACGCATGCGCCTCCTCTTTCTGTGCTTTTTGCCTTCGCGTTACGCGGTTATTTTAGCAGCATGCCATTACAGTCGTGCGAGACGTTTGGTCGCTGATGTGTGACATGGCCGTACGTATACGGAAATAGCGGGTCGGAGACGTGACAGAGCACTAAAGGACCTATCAAAACCCTCCACACCCACAACTACAACATGGCCTCAGAAATGAGGTCTAGACACACGGGTACTACAATGCAATTGAAACACCTGCGCTACTGGGCGTGCGGAGCGACGCCTTGCCTTATAAACGTGCCTGATATGTAGTGTGAGTTGTACTGTCTGGCCGTTCGAACATGAGTATCAAATGATGGGACAATTTGCATCGATGGGTTTGCCTTATGCTTAAACCTCATAATGAGATTCCGCTGCTCTGGTCGACAATTGACAATCTGAAGGTGCGCGGATTTGGCCGCCATAGTTTACGTCGGCGCGAGGTGAAGCGACGAATTTGCGATTGTTTGATCCTGGCGTTTGTGGCGGGTTGGCGCTGAATCCTCAGCGACTTCCATAGTTAGGTTCTGTCAACTACGCGACCCACGCGATAGGTCGAGTTCGTGCTGGTGTGAGCGACCTGGAAGTGAAGTATGAACGCAGCTTCTACAATCTCCAACTTCACTTTTTTCCATTGCTATACATTTGTGGACACACAAATCATATGTACGGTTTCGGGGGCTAGTGATCCTATAAGAGGCATTCAGAAATTTGCTGACGCAAAACCGAATCCCCACAGAGGAGATGAGGACGTGTGCCCAAGCTTGGGGGGAGGGAGGAGGGGGGAGTGATGAGCGTCCGCGCTTGGTGAATCAGTCCGGAGCGTAGTACTTCTATTTCTTACAGTAGTCCCGGTTTTACACAAGAAGCCTGCAATGTCCCCCCCCCTTTAACACGTTGACGCACGGATGCATTTTTACCCATGAATTGCGCGTTGCGGAGGCACAGTTTATTTTCCGCATGAACTATAGATAATTCTAAATTAAACCGTCGCCTCGTCGGCTGGACGCACGGCGCGGCTCTTTCTAGAATACTGGCCCGGATGCGCCGGCGGGCGCGGCTTCGCCGCGCGTATTTACTCTTACATATTTATAGACTCAACTGATATCCGCCTTTTGTTCTGTACTCCACTTTTCTCCGGTGTCTGAAGTACGCTTGAGCTATTTTACAGATTCTTCGTCTGACTCCGCCCACCTCAGAGCAGGCCCCGCCCACAATTTTTGTGCCCCACACTCTTCACAGGCGACCCTCTGCTGACCTTAATCACTTTTTTTTCGGTGTCTGAAGTGCTCTGGGACAGTTTCTGCAGATCTTTTGTCTGACTCCGCCCACTTCGAAGCAGGCTCCGCCCCCAATTTTTGTCCACAGTCCTCACTGGCGACCCTCTGCTGACCTTAATCCACTTTTTTCCGTTCTTCGGAGTGCTCTGGGACAGTTTCAGAGAATTTTCGTCTGGCTCCGCCCACCTCGGGCTGGCCCCGCCCACAATATGTATACCCCACATTTCTCAATCGGCAACCCCTTGCTGACCTTAATCACTTTTTCCCTTCTGGAGTTGGCTTCTGGAACTGTTTTTTACAGATTTTTTCGTCTGACTCCGCCCATACCGGACCCAGGCCCCGCCCACAATGTTTGCGCCCCACAGTCCTCACCGGCGAACCTTTGCCGTCCTTGATGCACGTTGTTCCGGTCTTTTCAGTGCTCTGGAACCGAGCTACAAACTTTTAAAATGAGCATCCTGCGGTTCTAGGCAAGTCCGCCACTGTAGGGCCGCGATTCAACACATTTTGAGCGTGCCCAATACTTTCGCCAGATATTTTATATTCTGCACTGAGCTTTTTGCGGCTTCTGAACACTCTTGCGAACCGAGCTACTGAATTTTATGCGAAGCACCGCCCACCTTGAGTACGCCCCGCCCATTTTGGATGTGTCTGCCGTATTTAGTCTGGCGACTCCTCACTAACCTTATTCCCTTTTTTCCCCATCTTAGGCTGCTCCGGAAGCGAATTATGAACATTTTTCTGTGGAACCCCAAAATTTCAGCGAGTGCCCCACTATGGGCGGCGGGCTTCGCATAGGTCAAGTGTGCTTTTTATTTCTTGTCCCATGCCTACTATGCCCCACCTTGACCGACTTCCAAGTCGTTCTTCAGGTCGAACCGAATTTCCGGACAGACAAACAAACTTACAAACAAACTTACAAACTTACAAACAAACTTACAAACAAACTTACAAACTTACAAACAAACTTACAAACAAAACAGACGAAGCTTAATCTATATATATGTGGTGCATGAATTACTACGTAAAATGCTATCGAGAAATGCAAGTAGTGAGGTATTTACCGGTCTCGAATCTTTGACAAAATTGTAGCTCTTATGCTCCAATTTCCAAAATCATGCGCCCATTTTTTTACCAACTTCATGTCCTCTGAGAGACAGAACTAGACTAAAATTTGATCTCGCGGGTGGTTTGATCAATGAAGAACTAATAATCGCTTGCCTCGACCGAAAATATTTGTTCTTGAACTAATGTTTTAATGAAAAGTAAGTGAAAACAGTTCGCGTCAGAATTTGTAGTTATATGAAATAACTGTGAGAGCGCGGCGACGCCGTTCCACAAGACACCTTTCTTGTGATCCACCATTGAATGGGAATTCTGTCAACGCGTTAAGTGGACTAATATTTTTTTGTTCAGGAGGAAGGTTCACCGGTAAGGACAAGTTTTTTAGGGAATTAGATGACTAGGACATTTTGGCGCGGGCGCCAGGCAATTTTGTGGCAAGCGATTGTTATATTCGTGTTCATGGGGTCAAGCTGCTCCAGTAGGCAAGTTTTCAGCGAATTTTGGGAGTTATGGTATTTTGGCGCAGGCGCAGGCATTTTCGCGGGAAATGATATTCGTGTTCAGGGGCTCAAGCTACCCCGAGACAAGTTTCAACGATTTTGGTGACCTAAGGTGTTTTGGCGCCGGCGCCTGTGGCGCGGGCGCCGGGTCATGCGGGCGTCCAAACCATTATGACTGTTTCGTTTTCAGAATTTCAGTCTATCTATAGACATCTTTTGAACAATACTTGATTGCCGCTCGACCGTCTTTTTATTAGAGCCAGTATGCTGTCGTTACAACAATTGTCGACACCGCGCTCCCATGGACGACTGGCTGTGGCCCAGCATTGTCCGACACCGTCGTATCAACGTGGTTAAGGCTTACTGGTGTCCGATTTCTGATTTCATGGTGCATATCTACTCCGTGTAGTTATTATCAATAACGAAAAACTTCAGGTATCGTGCTCGAGGTGGATGATGTCATAGAAGTTAAACATAGATTGTTAACCATTAAGCGTGGTATATGCCAGCTCGAAGGAAGATTTGTGCGTATTCTGCGAAAAGGGTGAGTATTGATTACGTCTGAGAAATTTCTATTCCTTCCTTTATTTAATAGTATATTTCTGCGAGTCATGAAAGGGCCAGTTCAGTTTTTGTCTAGATCCTCAAAAGAAGAAGTCAGTCTATCCGCAAAGATATCCCAGAATCGAAAAACCTTCGTCGATTCGGATGAGAATGATGAGTGAAGGGTCGCACACTGCAGAGAAAATATTAATAATACTTGTTTTTGTTGTCTCTTTTGTTGTTTCGTTGGTACTGTTTTTGTTAAGCATTGAATATTTTTGCTATATTCATTTACGTCGTCAATAAAGCGACTGCATATCCACAATAAGCGGTTAAGCATGCAAAAGGTATAAACAATTGAAAGTGAACTATCTCAAGCAGACAATGAAATCATTGGAAGGTTCAAGATTATGAAATTCAAGATTATGAAAAACGGAAAGTACAATACCTCGTGTGAAGTCAATGGATTCAATACGTGCATATAAAAATTTGACCAGCAATCATTGTTGACATGCGAAAATATTCGGATCACAAGAAATCGTGAATGGATAGGGAAGAGGTGGTTGTTGATGGGGAATACAAGCATTTTGTTCTGGTGGTAATAGAGTTGGCAATGATGGTAGATCGTTTTCCTGTTTTGCAGAGCGCTAAAATGTCTTCGAGATACTGAAATAGTGGTAGGTCAGATATAAATTTTAAATAGAAAAATAACCGCGAACGAAGTACGCTCAACGTTCATTTGATGTTCAACGACTTCTTAGAACATCGCAGTCTTGTTCACAAACATGAATTTGTACTAATTTCACAGATCGAAAGTATACGTTGGAAAGCCTGCCTACCACCTGGCCACGACCCCGCCCACTAGCTACGGCAACGCCCAGTTTCATTTATGAAGGCTTTCTGGTGTTGCGGTTGTTCCGCCGCCACTATAAAGGTGTCCGGAAAGTTTTGAGAAATTCGAATCAGCTCGTTCAACATTTATTAAGAACAACAAGGGGGAATTCACAGTTATAACAAACATCGTCCATCTCGATTCTCTAAGTTTTTGGGCGGAATTACATTGAGTGGGAGCTAGAATGAAGTGAGTACCGACAATGCGGGGGCGTGAGCAACATCTAAGCTGAACTTCCATGTAAAAAACCAATTGGCCTCTTGTTACAATATTTTCAAGCGTATTTTAGCCAGCATTGGCGACGGTGCCTCTTTCCCGGTTTGACCGATTGAGCAGCCATAACGAAGAAGATGAATTAGAAGGCGCTGGGAGTCATATGCGCCAGTGCATATTTCAGGTGATGTGAACTCATGCCAACAATGGAGAATAACACCAACCAGCTTTAAGATTAATTCCTTTTTCTCATAGCTTTTGATATGGGACTTTGTGTTGGGGCGTTCGCTTGCACTTCTTCGAACCAAAAGTGTGAAATTTTCTCAAAACTCCGAACAACCGAATTATTAGTGTGGAGTGATAAAGAGAAAGAGCTGGCACCAACCATGAGAACTCGTCTGACCACGCCCACCCTTCGCCTTGTGCACGTACAAGCGCGGTTGATATGTGGTTGCGTGTAGGGCATTTCCGGCAAGTTTTCCTGGCTTTTTTTCTTATCTTCTGTGTTAACTACCACTTTGCCAGCAAACACTTGAAAAATCTACCGGCAGTTCAGGAAATCCGAGCCAGCATCATAAACTAAGTTGTATTCCTTGTTAGCTGACTCAGCAGAGTAATTTAACGTCAAATTAATCGTACCCTAGTAGCCCACTTCCTATATCGTTACTTGCCCAACAGGGATCGACAAGTATCATGTGAATGCCCCACTAAGCCGAACTGCACCTCTATTTACATTTAGTTGAAAGCAAGTGAAATATTCGTCAATGACCATGAAGAGAAAGTGTACTAACACGAATATTAGAGCGCATTCTCCCCACAAGCAATCAATGCCACCTTTTCTAAATATTCCACGAACTTGAATTAGCCCTTACATCCCAAATTCAGCTCTGTCTTGAACTAAACAAAATTCTATAAATTAAATAAAACGTTATGAAAATTGCAGAAAGAAACTGCTAGCCATGTGTAATTTCACACTCACCGCTGCCGGACTCACCGCTTTCATACGGAGTCGTTGCTGCCTTTGTGCATTCGCTTGTAGACGTGCGGCCCGTTCCTCCATGGTTTCTTGTTCGCGCCTTCTCCGCTGACGTAAGGCATTAGCTCGTAAACGAGCTGCACGTTCTTCAGGAGTTTCGTTTTCTCGACGAAGGCGTTGCCTCCTGGCGTTGGCTTCAAGTCGAGCAATTCGTTTTTCCTCGTCCTCAGTGCTGTGTCGTTTATGGACTGTCCCAGCTTCTTCACAGTGGCCTTTTTCGCGCCGCCGTTGTTGAGGTTTGGCGTTGACCTCTACACATTCAGCTCCTTGCTGTCCGTTTCCGTTTTCACACTGAATGCTTTTCCGCTCAGCGTCGTCCGTATATTTTCGCCGCTTACGCTGTTGATTGGCCTCCAGCTCTTGGTTCATAGAACTTTCGAATATCTGAAAAAGGAAAATATCTGAAAAAAATAGCTCATCTACTTCTCTTTCAATTACAGAACAGCGCGATAATTTTGTAACTGATAGCGATTTCGCAAGTCAGGCCAGATAGCAGAAGGTCCAAAACAACCACTCATTCAGCCGCAGTTCCACGCAACGATGAATAAAGGGCTCTTGCTTCACAACTGCGTAGCTCCGATGGGAATTTGTGAGCTATGGGCAAATGCAAGGATAAAAGGATGGAGCTGGCGCAGTTTGTCGACGAGGGGGGGGGGGGGGCATTTTGCTTTCCATAGATGTGTCGACCCATCTAGGTAGCCGTTTCTCGAGTTGACACGTTTTAGGATAGTGGCTAGACGATCTTACTTCAGCTTCACAAGAGTTCACAAGTTTTACCAGAGTGAGATTTGTAAACCGGAACTAGGGAAGCAATGATAATACAAAATGCCCCCCCCCGTCGACAAACAGCGCCGATGGAGCTTCCCTTTTGGTCCATATCTTTTTAGGATGCGGCTTTCATTCAGAAATCCAGTGGGGCGATATGGCTTATACCAATGACTTGCTCAAGCCAGACGATGTACAAATCAGCGCTCTTATCGTCCTGGACGAATCTGATACCAATTTATCGTTCTCGACGGCTGGGAGACTTAATTGGTCCGGAAAGCCCGTTTCCGGACTGCACGCATGGTGAGCGGACCGTCAGTCAGTACACCACCTCCGTCTTGACTGGAAGCATATTTGATGAAAAGCTATAAATTTAATCCAAAGGAACGCATTCAATTACAAGTAATGTGGGTTTTGCGGGTTAATCTAGCGCTGTAAGCGTCGCGCTACATTCCATCTACGAGGAATTTGAAAAACGCTGAATAGCAAGTATGGGAAATCAAAAGTAACCCGTCTTGTGAGGAATTACGTGTTCTTTTTCAAAGGTTGAGCTAACCGTTAGGGGATCGCTAGTACATATTGGTAGGTTTTCGAAGCTTTTTGCTGATACAACAGCATACGATGACAATTGCAAATATCTCATGAATCCATTTGTTCACTTTCTTGCTTACGATTGCGGCCGGAACTGTATGATCTCTATAGAATATGACAGGCGGCGCATTTCGGCTTGGGAGGGGTTCATTTTCCCATCCATGTGTCGTTCCATCAAAATATCTGTGAACTTCTGTGGAGCCATGAAATGGTACCAGTCAAAGCTTGTAAAGACTACTTGACAACCCTTGTGAATTATCTGTCAACTCTTGTAAAACAGTGAATCTGACTAAGGGAAGTAGCGAAGGCACAAAATGCCCCTTCTGAAGCCGGACTGCGCCTGACACCCTAACAGCCAAATGTAATCGAAATTGAAAGATTAAGGAAGAGAGAAAGCGCCTACCTTACTATAATCATGGTTCCAAAATGCTTCCGCTATGGATGACGGATCCACGATGAGTTGGAGCAATTGTCAATCAGTTCAAAGCAAATCCTAAGGGGGCACAAATCCAAGTAGAAATAATGGAACGTCACAGAGATAAGTGAAACCAAACCTTTTTGTGACAAAGCGCAGGTTCCTAAACGAGTGCTACGCTCTCCAATACTAAAGTGGAACTGATGAAACGCCTAAAAGAACATAATCCTACAAAAATAACACACTTCATATATAAAACCGTATATCGCATAATCGTACATTACATACAAAGGGATTAACCGACATTTCGAACGCAACCAAAAGGGAACGGCAGCACAGGTAAAAATACCACCGGTCGCTGGTGTAATTGCGTACACTAGGGCGATATCGTAGCCATACGACGGGCTTTATTCGTCCATTCGCTAGTTATGGTGCCGGATTTAGGCCGCGTTCATACATGATGCAGAAATGCCGAACCACGGAATGTGCAGAACTGCGGAATTTGCAGACGTGTGGAATCTGCAGAACCGCGGAACTTGCAGAAAAAGAAAATATGTCTATCGATTTCAAAAACCGTGGAATATGCAGAAGTGCGGAATCTGCAGAATCTGCAGATTCTGCATTTCTCCCAATTCCGCACGACGGCAGGGAAGAACCAATCGATCCCTATCAATTCTTTGTCCGTCATTTCTGCATGTCGGCAAATTCCGCGGAATTTGAAGAAATGCAGTTTTCAGATCGATACGTATATATTTCCTTTCTGCAAATTCCGCAGTTCTGCATATTCCGCACTTCTGCATATTCCACGGTTTTTGAAATCGATAGACATATTTTCTTTTTCTGCAAGTTCCGCGGTTCTGCAAATTCCGCACTTCTGCATATTCCACGGTTTTTGAAATCGATAGACATATTTTCTTTTTCTGCAAGTTCCGCG
>MU949606.1:0-10942 GCA_036418165.1 Cooperia oncophora
CCTCAGAACGTGCCCATACCGTCGCAGTCGCTGCACTCGTGCCTTCAGCTGAGTGGAGCTGCCTTTCATGGTTCTTGCAGATGGGCCAGCACTCACTGCCGTAGAGCATTGTAGGCCTTACCACCGCCCGGTACACCTTGCCCTTGAGCGTTCTCGAGCACCGCCGGTCGCACACGATGCCAGTGGACTCCCTCTATTTCCAGGCTGCGTTGATTCGGGCTTTCACCGCCTGGTCCACGCTGCCATCAGCTGCTAGGTTGCTCCCCAGGTACTGGAAATCCTCGACCCTTTCGATGCTCTCGCCATGGCGGTCTACGATGGGTTCGGTACACTCTTCGGAGCTCAGGAACTTGGTCTTCTTTACGTTCAGCCGGAGTCCATTCTCAGCGAGCACATCCTGCCACCGCTGCACCTTGTCCTGGAGTTCTTTCCTGCTGTCCGCTATCAGGGCGATGTCGTCAGCGTAGAGGATGGTTTTCAGTGGTCCCTCCATGAGTTCTTTTGCCATGACATCTAGAGTCAGGAGGAAGAGGAACGGGCTGAGGGCAGATCCTTGGTGTACCCCGAACGTAATGCTGGATAGTGCCAAAGTAATCCGGAAAGATACTGTAAGACGAATTAAAGGGTGCGGGTCACGGTAACAGTAGGAAGTTCGTTCCAGCAGGCGATACAGGAGGTGGGACGGAAAAACTGGCGATGGATGACAGGAGGTGTCAACAACTGATGAGATCTGATAGGGGGCGCTAGAGCTCAGGCGTAACCCGATCTAATGTGCGAGTGGAAGCTACAGTGGGAGGTTCGTTCCAACCAGTGTTTGAGGTACCAGAAGTGATGGAACATCAGTGAGGAGTGAAAGAAAGCTATATCAACTGCTAGGGGCGTACCGCCGTCGACGATCTCCAAGTTCAATCGCTCCAAGAACATTCAATTTGAGCTTATTGTATTTATACCTAATCGCTATGTTGTCGAGCACCGGGAGGAGAGGGGGTATATATCGTGCGGCTCGAACGAGGAAATAAACACTCAAAAACCTGATGGGAGGCCGAGTTGTCTTTTCAACAACTGTGATGTGTCACGAGAGCTAGCTCGCAATCGAATCAAAAGGAAGAAAGTGAACTGATGGTTTGAAAACAGAGTAGTCTTGTCGGTGATAAGCAATAGGCTCCCGCGTTGACAGATAAAACCATACTTCAGTAAGAACAGAGCGAGGTGAAGCTCCCTTTTTCACTGCCGAGCATGGCTCCGATGTGCGTTTTCAAAGATGAGACTGCTCTGTATACGGCCTACTTCAACGGTTACCCTTTTATTACAGCACAGTTCGTCTTGGCGGGGCATTTTGCTGGTTCAACATTAATCATTGCCGAAGTTTCCTGTGGAGAAAATTTCTGCGGAGCTATGCAGCAGCGTTAGCTTCCTTCACGCTTGACAGGAGTTCACTGCCATCATCAAGGTTAAACGAAGTTGTGATTCAACAGAAAAGCAAAAGAAACTAGCGAAATTGCAACGGTCCTCACCTCCACCATCTGAGATGACGAGTATTTGCGGGTTCTTCCTTTAACTAGCACCTTTGAAGGAAGAACCCACAATTACTCGCCATCTCAGATGGTGGATCAGGATGAAAAAAGAGGCAACAAAAATTCACAAAGGCTCGCGGGAGGGGCAATAGAAACAGCTCACGGAGGGGGAGAAGAGAATGAGGGGAAGTGGGGGGGGGGGGGGGGTTCCATATAGACGACAAGGGGTTGAGTAACTCGACTGTGAACAAAAAGCACAAAAAAACATGCCACCTGCCCTAGATAGAACCCCATTTCGATCCCAGTTTTGTACGTGCCCAATGCAAACTCTACCTCCAAAACTACGCCCTCATATGCACGACTAATCCACCGATAAGATTTCTACGATCGTACAATTGGCGATTATTATGGTCTGGTCTTTAACTAAATGGAGCCTCACGGTTGAAAGCCAAGCTGGCAAGAGGAAGCAGATATCTACAGGGGGGCCAAAAAAAAAAAGTCATTCCGGCCGAGTCACATATGAGCGAAGTTTTCGCAGCCCAGACAGAGGAAGTGGATATGAGTACCAGGGCGGAAGATACCCAAGATCTTCCTCTATAAGCAGGAGCCGGCTGCCGCCATTCACCTTCATGTACACCAAAATATGAAGTCATCTCCAGTCGCGGCCTGAGTGGAGAACGCCTTTGGAATTCACGTGGCCTCCAAACAGCTGCGGAACTTCTTGAATGGAATCACCCATGGATAGCTACCTGGAGACCAGTACTCTTGATCTGCAAGACCTCAAACATCGAGCAGCTCCGGCAACGTCGCTACGGTCCAGGACATCATCTTCACCCCATTCACCAAGGCGCGGGTTGATGGTGTGGACCGGCCGTACCTGGAATGGGAAGACCGATATTTTCTTTGTAGACCCCGACTGAAGGTGAGCGCTGGCGGTTACATCAAGTAACTCGAGAAGGATATCCTCCCTACATGTGGTCGCCCGTACCTTCTTGGAGACCTTGTGCTGCTACAGGTTTGGGTGCCACCACATGGAATCGAAGGGTTTTGGAAAAACTCCCGCTACTTCGAATGGAAGGGCGTTTCGTACCTGATGAAGATGTAATATTGAAATATGTCCCCTGACCTGAACCCTCAATTACCTAGTTCGGGCGGAGCTCAACAGGGTGGTCTACAGTGGCGGAGAAATCAACGATCTCGCTCAACTCCGGTACCCACTCACTTTCGCGCGGCCGAATCTCTCGATGGCGCTCCTCCAGAAGGCTGTGGCGGAGTATTATTATAGTATTTAATGTGCTCTTTAATATGGTAGTAAAAATGTCCGATAAAAATTTAATAAAGTGTAACTTATAGCGCCTTGAAAGTCATGGAGGCAAAATAGAGGGGGGGGGGGGGTGGGGGTGACTTTTTTTTTTGCCGCCCCCCCCCTGTATAATTGATGACCAACATGAAGCTATTTCCACCTCATTATTTTACGTTTTCTTCAAGAGATGCCCACGACCCTTAGCCGTGGTTTTCTTTTTCTATTCTTTTTGCTTTTTCTCATCTTTTCGCGCCTAAGCACCGCCTGAAAAAATAGGCACCCGAAAGCGCCAAGCAGTGACACTAAAAGGAAAAGCGATCCCGGGCGATCCGACAGGTCACTAAAGAGATTTCATTTCCGTTTTTGTTCCGTTGGATAATTAAATTCTTTCAGATCAAAGCCGTTGGGACCCAACCAACCTCTCTGAAGTGGACCTGTGGTGAGGTGCTCTACTGTTGTGCCTACACATGCTGCTTTACATGGATGAGCGTGGTTCGAGTGTAAGCCGTGTCTAATGTGATCACTAAAACGACTATAGGGCGATTCAATCGTGAAGCAGTAGTGGGCGTTGTGGCCGTGGCCTATCCGTTCGAGCCGTACTATCTTCTGACTCATTCAACAACTTGCTAACGGGGTCTCCGACGTTGGTTTCCCAACGGAATGTTGACACTACTGAACTATTCCTGCCCATACTCCCGAAACCAAGTCCAGTTTTTTACTTCGAAGGAGGATTCGGCCGAAAATTTGTTCCGAATGGTAGTCCGACATCCTGAACACGAATATCACATCCGCTTGACCCGAGACTGCCTGGCGTTCGCGGCACATGCGCCGCCCAGTTACTCCTAATCAGCAAGTTGCTGAAAACGTGGCCTCAGGACTAGTTTGACCTCCCAACATGAGTCTCCTATTCGCTTGACCAATGCCTGGCACCCACGCCACAGGCGTAGGCATCAATAAACCCTGGATTCAAGTCTGATGAAACTTATATATGGGGAGGGGATTGATTTGAACTGTTGCACGAATATGCTACATATTTGACATGTTCACGAATATGATATCCCATTGTTGACGCGGCGCTAAAAGGTGGCACTATGATCATCTTCGCTCTGCTAAGGATGAGCCTTGCTTGTAGGGAATCACTCCTCCCAGGTTCAGGCTCAATAGCGCTGGTGTAAAAAAAACGCCGTATTCGTTTCAAGGGCATCAAACAACCCTACCACCACGCAGGCTTTCATCGATTTTAGGAAAAAAGGGTGTGCGCCCAGTGGTGCCAAATGGCGCCAGTGTCGAAAACGAATGCCATATTCGTGATCAGGCTGCCAACTACCCCGTATGTAAGTTTTCATCAATTTTGTTAAGAAAGGTGGTGGGAGCCACGTTAGCGCTTGTTGGCGCCGAAAATGGGTCTCATATTGGTGATCAGGGCTCCGAATTACCTCTATAGTCGAAGCTACCAGCATAAAAAAAGGAATTTAGCGGTAGGAATTGTACAGCAGTGCCCATCTCTGAAATGGTCGTACTGGCCACGCGCGACGTGACCTGACTAGCTCACGAGAGAATCGCCCGTCTGCCCTTGAGTATTTTCGCTTTTTAGGTTGATTGCGATCCCTCTCGCGTTGTTTGCGCTGGTGGTTGCTTTCGCTGTGTGTTGCTGGCCCTGCATTTGCTGCGGCATTGTCTTTTTCGTGCTCTATTAAGGCGACCAGACAGGAACGAAAGAAGTCTAAGGAAACAGTTTCTGGCTGACTGATAATAATCCTTCATGACTGCACTAATTTCACTTGGCATAAAACCATTTATAGTCCACTGGAATAGAAAATAAACACACTTTCTTATTGCCCTTTCCTCATGAACGGCTTTAAAATGCCTAGAGTTTACAGAAACGTCACTCACATTAAAGACAGGCCACCGTTTTTGCCATTCGTGAGTAGTGATGTTCAACTAGGAATGAGAAAGGCAATTGAAACGATCACCCTATCACCCTATATACATATATAATTCGCTTTGTCTGTTTGTTTGTTTGTAAGTTTGTAAGTTTGTAAGTTTGTTTGTCTGTCCGGAAATTCGGTTCGACCTGAAGAACGACTTGGAGAGGTCGGGTCAAGGTGGGGATGGGTAGGGCATGGGACAAGAAATAAAAAGCACACTTGACCTATGGGAAGCCCCGCCCACAGTGGGCGGGGCACTCGCCGAAAGTTTGGGGTTCCGCACAAAAATGTTCATAATTCGCTTCCGGAGCAGCTCAAAGATGGGGAAAAAAATGAGGTTAGCAAGGAGTTGCCAGACTAACTGTGGGAGACACATCCAAAATGGGCGGGGCGTACTCAAGGTGGGCGGCGCTTCTCACAAAACTCAGTAACCCGGTTCGCAAGAGTGTTTAGAAGAGATCTGACGAGTTTTGGGCACGCTCACAGTGTGCTGAGACCCGCCCCACAGTGGGCGGAGCTTGCCCTTGACCGCAGGGTACTCATTTTGAATGTTTGTAGCTCAGTCCCAGAACACTCCAGAAACCGGAAAAAAGAGGATCAACGCCAGCGAGGGCTGGGTCGATTGATTTGGGGCACAAACACTGCGGGCGGGGCCTGCTCCTAGGTGTGTGGAGAAAAAGTCTGTAAAATAGTTCGGAGCACTCCAGACACCGGAAAAAAAGTGATAAGGACAGCAGAGGGTCGCCAGTGAAAACTGTGGGGCACAAACACTGCGGGCGGGGCCTGCTCCTAGGTGGGTGGAGCCAGACAAAAGATCTGCAAAATAGTTCCAGAACACTCCAGACACCGGAAAAAGTAGGATCAAGGTCAGCACAGGGTCGCCCATTGAGAAATGTGGGGCATGAATGTTGTGGACGGGGTCAGCCCGAGGTGGGCGGAGCCAGACGAAAATTCTGTAAAATATTAGGTTGCTGCATAAGTTTTTTCCCCTGTCCTGATCCTTCCTATTTCGTTTGCATGGAGGTTAGTATTTCGCCATCATGTGTGCGTAGCGTGAACATTATGCTTTTTCACCACACTAGCTATCACTCAACCACTTTTTTCCGGTGTCTGGAGTGTTCTGGAACTATTTTGCAGATCTTTTGCCTGCTCCACCCACCTAGGAGCAGGCCCCGCCCGCATTCAGGACACATGCCGCCATCATATACAGTCACTAGGAGGCAGGCCCCCGCTTCAGGACACATGCACCCACCTAGGAGCAGGCCCCGCCCGCATTCAGGACACATGCCGCACACTTACCAGTGCAAAACCATGTTACAATGGTGATTGTGCGGCATTGATGGCCTTCTTCGGGTCCCAGCCCCCGCGCTTTGGAGGCATGGAATGACAAAGCTCCTGAATCATTGGGTCGTGTAGTGTATGGTGATGGTGCATACCTCTAATCTTCAGGCTGTTTCGCTATTGAGATATTTACAAAATTCAGGGGAAAGATATCACAAGAATGCCGAATTGTGGGCAAAAGTCGTGCCCCGGGCGGGAGTCGAACCCGCACCTCACCTTTCCGGGCGAGTGCGCTTCCGTTAGGCACCAGGGCGTTTTACCTCTCGCTAACGGGCTTTGTATGCCGTAGGCCTATCAGATCTGCAAACACGTTTAAAGCTTTGGTGAGCCAGGTAAGGCCGTATGCATGTGGAATGCGGTATGAAACGCGGAAGGCCTAAGGCTTTTTAGATGTTTTTGAAGCTATGTGAGTGCTGATAGGCTTCGGCATAAAAGCCGTTAAGCTGAGAGGGTAAAAGCAGGCCCTGGTGGCGTAACGGATAGCGCACTCGCCCAGAAAGCGTGAGGTGCGGGTCCCGCCTGGGGCACGACTTTTGCCCACAACTCTGCAACAACCTAATAGTGCACTCCAGTTTTCCAGACGGTTGAAAGTTTTGTACTATTTTTAAATATCGAGTTCTCTACAAAGCAAGGTTCGCTACACAGGAACTCGACACCTGACACCTTTGCGCTGCTCGATACTGGCTACGCACTCATTACGACCCCCCTCTCCTGGCGGCCAAATACGACCCCCCCCTATGAGGATTCCCCAACCAATGGTGTGCTCTGATCCGCGAGGAATTCGAAACTGCAAGAGAACGCTCTCTTACAGTGATGTTTATAGTGTAGTTCACTGCGGGCGGTTGAGCGTGTCAGGCGGGATGAGCTTGGCACGGTGCCAAACCCGTTCTCCACCAGTTGTTAAAGCGAGCAAATGATATGACTGTATCATATCGTTCGTATTACTCGTTTTCTACCACTTTTGTCGCATGCGCGCTTCAACAAGAAGGCAGAGAACGGCTTTAACGGGTGACACACTCATACTGCTTGACTCGCCCAACCGTCCGCAGCGAACTAGAGTGTATATAAATGAGAAATGCGAATGTACAACGCTATCCTATCATGAATATTCCTCAGTTAATACTAGACCAGATTGGCTGACGCGCACTACTGCGCGCATGGTTCAGTCTGTGGTCCTGATCAATGACAGGATTTCTGTGCTGACCCCTAACACTTGGCCTAATTCCCATGTTTCAAAATTCGGCCCATTTCATCATATTTCTCCTCTTTAATAAGCAATTGCCAATGTGCTTATCAGATTTCTAAAAACACAGATCATTAGCTGGCAATAAAACGGCTTAGCGGTCGAAAGGTAACAATACCGAGATCATAGTGGAATGTGCTTACATCAAGATACTTCCGTTGAGCAGCTTTCACATATCCGTCTGTTGGTGGCCCTTATCATTCCCCACTGGCGAACAACTTTAAGCTTTTACTTTTTGTCAAAACTCGAGAGTTTAGCGGTCGAATCAATTTATACTATAACTGTGTTGTATACTACAATTTATAATATAACTGTAAAGGATAGAAACACTGAGCCTTTGCCCATTGATTTCATGGGCCACGGTGGTCAACATCAGTCGCAAGCGGAGTAAAGCTGCGAACAGATACTGACCCTTGTCGTACACTATATCACAACTTATCTCCCACCACCAATGTTCCCTAACCACCTCTGAATTGCTTACTGGAAGAAGTTCCCCAGTGTGCTACAACTCGTGCATTGAATTTTGTGGTTTCCTCCCTGAAGTGGCCCCTATAGTACCTTTTCAGCTTTTGTTACGCCCTGCCACCCACAATAATGTTCACATCCTGCCCCCCCCCTCCCCTCTATCTTACTAACTGGAACACGTCCCGTCGTTGCTGTGGCCGGCGTTATGAATTAGGTGACTAACCCCTTCTAAGGCTCCTCGTGGTATCTTATCAGCTGTTATCACTGCCTGCCACCCACCAATAATGTTCCCATCCTGCCCCCTATCTTACTACTTGGATCCAACGTCCCGTCGTTGCTCTGGTCCGCTCGGACATGGTCCGCACCAAATTATACAATAGTTTGTCCCGCTCAGAAGATAATAATCTCAATAGAAAATAAATAAACTACTAAGGCGTAGATGACTACGATTGAATGATTAGTTGAGTAAGAGTCTGTCTGAGCTGTGACTGCGATGGCTTCAATTGACCGATTTTGGATTTTGGACTTCCTTTATACACTCTTTCCATTTCAGGCGTGTAACAAGCATAACGGCTCAAAAGCAAGAGCGTAGAAGAAAGCCGACCGCCGAGAATGACGGTGTCTGAATTGCAGAGCGAGAGACTATTATAAAGCCCTGAGCACAAAAGGCAACGTCTAGCGGAAGCTGGCATGGGCTTATGGCAGTCCATGGATCTAATTCAAACTTTTTCACCCGTTTCCCAGATATAAGTATTGTACATCTTTTGCCCATAAGAAGCGCACTATCTTGTAACAGGGAAGGTATTTTTGGCCTCCCAGATACATAGTCGCACTGCAATCTTCTGCTTCCCATTTTGTCTTTGCAACTTGGCTGAAACGGTAAACTAGTCGATCGCCCTTCGTGACTATCGGCTCAAGCTTCGCACAAGGAAATCGACATTTTCGAGTCGGCGGCTGATCCAGGTGGTTTAGAGACCTTTAGCGAATATGAAGTTGTTGTGCCCTTGAAATATGTTCCAAGTGGGTGTAATTCCTACGTTGTACAAAAACTTCGGTACGCATTAGTAGAACTGTCCCACTTTCGTGAAACGAGTGACGAGGGCATCGCGGCCATGCGAAAGAAGGCCACCCAACGAAGTGCGTCCAGATTATGCTGGAAGAGGTTTTCAAGCCGCCCCTTCATTCAAAATTGGGCTCGGATGTGATGCGTCCCTCGTCCATTTGTGGTACCGACCTGTTGTCGCTCTCGTCTTCCAGTTCAACTTGCGCTTTCATTCTTGTGCTTTTCCCGTCCTCACTCCTCCGCTCCCAGCCGCCACCGCGCAGGCAGTGTCAGTCCTGTGGCGCTTTTCTGTAGTGTCTCTCGCGTTCACATTACCTTTTCTCCCAGTGTGTCAGTTATGCCCTGTTCAGCAAACAGCGGTACAGCATGGGATGCGAAATTTCGGTGTGAGTACGACCCCCCCCCTTCCATCTCCACGGCTTTTTCGCGACGACGAGCGATGAGTATATAGTCGGCGAAAAAGTTGTCGAGCGGGCATATAGTGCATATAAAACAAAAATTAATACCACCCACTTTTTTCCAAGAAAATCAACTATAAAAAATAAATTTGTCCTCAAGAAAACACCCCCGACACCCCCTCCTCAAGAGGCAAAGTACGACCCTCCATGGGTTTGAAACACAAGATGCTATACCCTGTTCACAGACTGTAAGCGGCGGACGAAATGTCCCTTCAATGACATACTAATAAAACCGCCTTATTAGGACGGTCTTTCTATGGGCGAGGAGAACCGGCGACAGCCGTAGCGATTAGGACAATTCCCGTAAGGCCAATAGGCTCCAGGAATGAGGCCTGAAGGTAGTGATAGGTCGATGCTGTTTGCGCCTCCGCCCACGGCATCTAAAGGTGATAGGTCTTTTGCGTCGATACCAAATCACAGAGCGAACACGCAGCCAAAGTTGGAGAGCAACCAAACTGAGAGCACCCATACAAGTAGGAAAAATATGCAGTAATGACACACACCTAAAGCTGTCAGTTGTCAATGACTATGATCCTCGGAAGTAAGCCTACAGTTTCACTGGAGCATAGGAGAGCATAGAGGCCGTTCTAGCACATTGGTCATCTAGACGGCCGGTGCTCACTCTCATAATGAAATCGTTCCCGTTTCAACCGAAGCAACAAATCGTTCCCGTTTCAACCGAAGCAAATTTGCAGGGAATTTTGAAACGCTTCCAAGACCTCCTGAGGATTTTGAGCTCTCGAGAATCAAATCTGGAGTTCACTTCATCGTCGAATATTCAGATTATCCTCAACTATTGGGGCAGCACGTGGGATAGCATCATGACAACACTGAGACAGATTATCCCTGAAACTTGGGCCACCAACTGAGCATCGTTTGAGCAACTTCAGGAGCTATCCGTTGTACAGTTTTGTGCCCACTGTATTTTTAGTAAAGACGCTAAAAACTGTGGCGGTCACAAAAGCTTCTATATGTAGTGACAACACTGGGCAAAATGTGTACACCGTGATTTGAGCTCTGACATCAGAGGTGTTGTGTCTATAGTCTGGCTAATTCTGTTTTCTACGGTTATAGGCATTGCCCTGCATAAACAAACATGACGCCATTTATGACACATTTCCTAGAAACTTGCTACTCTTTCGTGACTTGGATTAAGAGATTTGCAGACGCATTCATCATCACTGTTGTTGTGTAATCTTCATCGGAGGTGTCGTATTTTAGGAGGGGCTGGGAAGGGGGGGGGGTCATATAAGCCCAGACAATCGGTCAACACCGAAAAACAGCGCATCATTGATAAAGTCGTTCTTGATGGAAACGGAAATAGAGTGACTATAGCCAGGTGCACTGCGAACGAAGGGGGGTGTCAGGCGGGATGAGTTTGGCGCGGTGCAGGACCCGTTCTCCACCAGTTGTTTAGGCAAGTAAGTAACAAGACTCGTTTTATCACTCACTCTTTTTCTATCAGCTGTTGTCGCAACCCGCTTCAACAACTGGCAGACAACGGTGCCGTGGCACACTTATACTGCCTGACACGCCCCTTTCGTTCGCAGCGAACTAGAGTATAAATATTGCAAAATGAAGCAAAACGGGGTGAAGGGGACGAAAGCGCGCGACATGAATCCTGTAA
>MU949613.1:0-10300 GCA_036418165.1 Cooperia oncophora
GCGACTCTGAAGGAACGATTGGAAGGACGACGTTTTGGCCTTATACGGGCGCACACGGTAGGGGTGACCCCTTGCTAAACCTATAGTGGAAGACATTTCAAAAAGATCATCCAACTTAACACTTATTTCCCCAGTTGTTAACTTGTACATTAGCCCAAAGTCATGCTGCTTTCGCCGGAACTCCAGCGACTCCGCGTCAAGTTTATGAAGACGACGTTCATAAGACAGTGTGGTGATACCTTTCCGATAAAAGCATCTATATGTGAAGCTCTTTTGCACTCTTTCAATTTCATCAATTTGTGATCGTTTACAAGGCGACCAAATGGGAGAGCAGTACTCAAGGAGGGGTCGGACATAGAGTGTGAAAAGCCGAAATAGCAGGGTTGGGTCGCGTGTCCGAAACGCTCTGAGTATAAAATTGGCCCTCATGTTAGCATATTGATGTAAGTAGTAGTGTACTGAGTAGATGTAGTGTGAGTATCATCATCTTTATGAGTGAACCAATGACGACATTCCAGCACTGGCCCTTCAGTTCTACCCATGAAGCGAACAGCAAGAAGAGGTGCTAGTCGTTGACACTTCACTGACGTTGGTCTAGTGTGGTCTATGTGTAGCCAGTACAGTGCTCCATCAATGAGCAAAAGCAGTCTCCCTTCTCCAGAACTGGGGAAGCTGCGAATCGAACAAACCAGGGTATGGCCCCCGCCTTGCCCCTCAATTTTTTGGTGGCGTTCCATAGCAGTGTGACCTCTAACGTGGCCTCGAATAAGGTGCCCCGAAGCTGGTCTTGGTCACTTTTCTCGGACAGTTTAAACGAGTTTCTTAACTTGAATGGCATAAATAGCGGTGATCATCTTCTTACAGGGTCAGCTTGTCTTGCAGCACTCCCCTCGCGTCTCAGAAGCAACACAGGAAAACCTTCTTGGAGTGCATGCCCGGTCCGGCCTGCTACAATGAGTCTTCTCCCAGAGACAGCGACGCGGTGCAATGTGAACTGGAATCACAGAAATCACACCTATCATCTCCACTAACCAGCCTCCCAGACTCTTTTTGATTAGGGCGGAGAAAGGGAGAGTGCTAAGTGTATTGCGTGTCATCCATCAAGAAGTGAGGGATCCACACAGCGTTGTTTTCGTTAGCCAAAGGGCTACAGGCGGTAAGCGGCTGTCAGTAGGCGCACTTAGTCTTGTCGAAAGACTGCGGGTGGTAAGCTACGGATCTTCTTTGGAAGCGTCGAGAACAGCGGAGTCTCACACGGCTTAGGGGCGTCCCGACCGAGGTTTGTTTTCAAAAACCGCTCCTTTTACGACTCCTAGAAGGTGATGACTTGCAGCTGCTCCTGTGAAATCAACATCGTGGTTAACCCAAATCATGAAACAAGCGCCACTAATACCCTTTTCTGGAGCAAGCTGCGAGATATGGTCTACCGGTTAACCATGCACAGGCCATGATCGGGAACAGGGCAGGCATTCCCTGACAAATGAGTGGTGCCTGTATCAAGAAGCAGGGGCACGAATCAGTTGGTCAGGGATTTCAGTCGAGTCCGTGACGACCCCCGCCCGCCTCTTTTTTGGGGATTACGGTAACACGCCCATACAGGCCCTGTTGAGCAACGGGTCGTGGAATGCGGGAGAAGAACATCATATCCTGCAAAAATAAATTTCCCTCAAGATGCAGAGTCCTTAGGTTCTTCCATATACGACAACTCCCCCCTCCTCTGGCGCCGCCAATCCGTATCCTGCCCCCCGCTTCCCCGAGCTGTTCGATAGTCTTCAAACAAGCTGCCTGATACCGGCAATCTGCAATTCTGGTAGAAGAGTCTTCCGACTACATGGCTTTTAGCACATGTTTACTTTGCGTTCCCTGGTACTGCCTGTCCCAAATAATTCTATAAGCTGAAGCGGCTCTCTCATTTTCATTGGAATCGGCATCAGGTTTTTTTCTGCTCAAAACTCATTACAGTTCGAGCTGATTGCATTCTTCCGTCGAAGGCGGACTGCATCGGTCGTTGAAATGTTCTGAACGCCGAAAGCCGAAACCTCCGTTGCACCAGGAGGGAAACCCGCTAAATATAGTCAGAATATGTGGCGTGTTTACCGGTAGCCCTCAGGCTTTTTGGTTGTGCACTGCAGAAGGTGAGTCTGAGTAGAACAATTTTTGTAGCACAAGAATGCTGAGTTATGGGCAAAAGTCGTGCCCCAGGCGGGAGTCGAACCCGCACCTCACGCTTTC
Source organism: Cooperia oncophora (assembly GCA_036418165.1). Classification (NCBI taxonomy): domain Eukaryota; kingdom Metazoa; phylum Nematoda; class Chromadorea; order Rhabditida; family Trichostrongylidae; genus Cooperia; species Cooperia oncophora. Next base: position 2,233 of record MU949613.1, read on the forward strand.
CGGGCGAGTGCATCCGTTAAGCCACCAGGGGCCGCTTTTACCCTCTCAGCTTAACGGCTTTTATGCCGTAGCCTATCAGCACTCACACGTTTAACTTGGTGAGTCGGTCAGCCGGTCAGCGCGTGCGAGTGCTGATAGGCTACGGCATAAAAGCCGTTAAGCTGAGAGGGTAAAAGCGGCCCTGGTGGCGTAACGGATAGCGCACTCGCCCGGAAAGCGTGAGGTGCGGGTTCGACTCCCGCCTGGGGCACGACTTTTGCCCACAACTCAGCATTCTTGTGATAACATTCGGAACGCGTACTGCGGCGTTAAACAGCAGTTATCATATCAAAACCAATTTTTGTAGCCACAGTTATAGTGCAATGAAATTGTCATCGAGTGAGAGTGTCAATTAATCTTTCGATGTTTAATATTTTCTCACAGGCGTTTGGTTTTTTGAAAGAGTTGATAGATTCAGAACTCAGGGAACCTACCAATGCAACTCTTTAGGGAGCTGATACGAGTCGATTTCGTTTCACTGTCGTTCCTACATAATATCATGAATGAATTTGTATTTGCGTTGTCGGCGGTGGAATTTTTCTCAATGGCAATATTTAGCATTGTGTCTATTCGGAAAGACTCCATTGGTGAGCGTTTCACATTCAGAACATCCATAATAATTTGAACAGCAAACAATCGTGAGTTTGTCTAACTGAGGTCGGCATTTTTGAAGGATTGAATTCCAGAAGTTCATCGATACTGCAAAGTGACATTCGCTATAGCAGCCTCCGCGAACATGTTGATCACCTCTGTTGTCATGGCTGCTCACAAGAGGTTCAGCAGAAAGGTGCTATTCAGATTGTGTTGAGCCAAACCAGCACGTTGAGCCTTATCATTCCGTTTTCCTGAAAATTCCAATAAAAATGATCATGTTCAGCGGCTCGATTCCATTTCGATAATGGGGAAGATTCTGTCCACGATAGCTTTTTGCTATGTCTCGCCACAGTACTTTCAACGCCATCACGCCGACATTTCATTCAATATGTGCCATTCATACTGTAAGTTATTCGCAAAAATGGGTACAGCTTAAAGTTGGGAGAACTTTTTGCTCGATCACGTCCATCATTGACCCCCCCCCTCTGAAGAGGTCTGCGGACCCTTGTAGAGTTATGTAATAGTACGAGCTTCTATTATATTTGACAGGACTCTACAGGTCTCACCAAGGTGCGACAGACTGAGGTTTCTCACCATGGTGTAATCCAATAAAACTTGTAGAAGAAGCTAACGATCTGAGCTCTTTTCAGCTACTAAACACAATTTAAAGACACATGGTACGCTCACACACATTGAGGGTGTATGTGACTATCAGCCCCCCAGCTGTCGATGTGTCGTGGTTTCCCCGCCCGAAACTGCACGGGGTTAGAGTACAGGGCCGTGGGAAAGTCTAATTCGTCCATGCTCCGCCTACCGTTTATGCTAACAGCCGTTCCGCGCGGCGCGTGTCGCGCGCAGCTCTCTTGGCTTTTTGCCAAGTCCTGTAATTGCCCTTTGGAATACAAGTAAAACGCAATTTCCTGATGCGGATAACATTTTAGGTGCTGCAAAATAAGAACCGAAGATGATGACGAGGGCTAGAACTCAAGAGCAACTGTGCTGCTTCTGCAACATCAGAGGCCGCGCATTCCCACAGAACATGACAATAAAAACGGCCCAAGATGTTCGCACTCGTTAGTTTAATCACAACAAAACGCTTATTATTTTCCTCGAGCGAATAAATATTTGAGGCCTTGCTTCACGCAGCAAAGTCCCGAATAGAAGTGATGAAGTATGACAAGGCTAGAACATGAGAGACAACAAATGGAAGGTGTAATACAAAACAAAAATGAAAAAGTCAAGGAGACGCAAATAAATTGAAATCGCGTGTAAACTTCCGCGAATTCGGCTCCAAAGCCATAGAAATACTTCAAACTAACGAGTGGGGCTTAGAACCAATTTATTTTCATGTTTGTGGGGAACGCGCGCGCTCCGAGGTTTATTGCAGAAGCCAGCAGCAGTTCTCTTGAGTTTTGGCCGGTAGTCATCTGATCTTCGGCTTCTTATTTTGGCAGCACCTAAAATGCTACTCCGCAACAGAGAATTGCTTTTTACTTACCAGGGAGCGCAATTACACATTAAGCAAACAGGGCACAGCATTCGATGGGGATTTTGGTCGAGCTCGTACGACCCCCCTTTTTGGGGGGTTCGGTACGACCCCCCCCCCTTTTTTTTGTTTTGGTTTTTTTTCACACAAAACAACTGACAAGTACGCATCAGAGCCTGAGCCGGTTCATGAACTTTTTTCCTTCAGTTTAGTGAGCGCGTTCATGGATAGCGAGTTGTTCTTTATTGTCTGATTTATTGTTCCCTACGTGAATCTGAAAAAATCGAGAGGAAATAAACACAACTCAAAGCTATTTTGAACGCTCACTAAAACTAGGAAAACTTATGAGCGCAAAGGAAGGGAAAAGGAGAAAAAAAACAAACAGGAACAATAAACATGAACGATAAATAAATGGTAATGGTACGATAATAATAAAATAATCGATAAATTTGTTAAAACAAATGGAAATCCAGTTGTTGTGCGCAGGACCCCAGTGCACTTGATTTGAGGGGCAGAATTTCCGCAGAAATCGTACGGTAGCAGAAGTGCGTGTGTAATTGCAGCTTTGACTGGAGCAAACGGCTATTAGCCATGGAGCGAGAATTTTCAGCAAAGTAGGGTGTCTTTGAAGGACCATAACTTCCTCAAAAGCGGACCTGTGGGGAAGAGGAGAGCGTAATTGCGTAATTAGAGAGGTTTGAATCTTCCTCGAAGGTACTAAAAATGTTTAATGAAGGTCGCTAAAATCACAGAGAATCTATTGCCAACTAGGGATTCGTTGGGGAGTGAAGGGTTGAAGTTCGAGTTGAACAGGTTTGAATCAATATATTTTTTTTGTAACTCAACATTTCACAAATCTGAGAACGGATCCGAGCTTCTCAAGATTTTCTCTTTCTAAAAACCTATTGAACTGTTCCTGAAGCTCTCGGGATTCATGAGATCTCGCTATGGGGATTTCTTGGGGAACACTCCCAGCTGCGCGAAAAACCCGTTTCCTGTGTACCGTTTCAAGTGAGCGTGTTCGAATAGCCAGGAACGCATGTAGAACGTATCCTGTGGTGGAGCAGGAGCAGGATATGGTTCGTTTAGCGCCGATCACGCTGACTTTGTATGCGCCGCGCACTGAGGTCCGCGCAGAGGTGATGGGATGGTGCAACTTGTGCGTAATGTCTGTTCACCGCGACGCACAATGTGTCCTATAGTATCAGGAGGTCTATGACGAACCTGTGCACTTGTTTACAGTGTTTTCCCTTGTGGATGATGGAGCGTGTCTGTGTCGACGCCGCCCGATCTGTGCTCCTCCAATTGCTGTCTCCGATAAAGGAGACCAACTGCTGGAAAACGTGTGATACGAACGATATGGTAGTCGCGTCGCTTGTCGAAAAAAATAGGCTGGATCAGCCCCAAGCGCAATCGCGGACACGCCCCATCATCTGCAGCAAATCAGAGTATGCGTTTACTGTTTAGTCATCAACGGACTTACGAGATGATGTCGACTCATTTAAATTCCAGTTATTTCGTATTTTTATAGCTGAAAGTTTTGTCCTTTTTTCAAATATCCGAGTTCTCTACAAAGTAAGCTTCGCTGTACCGGACTCAGCACATTGACACCTTTGCGCTGCTCGATACTGGCTACGCACTCATTACGACCCCCCCCTCTCCTGGCGGCCAAATACGACCCCCCCCATGGGGATTCCCCAACCAATGCTGTGCCCTGGTTGCAAAAACGCCAAGAAAGCTCCGCGACGCCCCGCCGCGCGGACGCTGTTAGCATGAAGGGATTCGGCGCCGCGAGTGCATTGAAGCGGAGCATGTAACGAACTAAACTTTCCCACGGCCCTGTACTCAACCCGTGTAGTTCCGGCGAGGAAAATCACGACACATTCGACACGCTCGGGCTGGAGTATCACGATACCCCTCAAACGTGTGATTACGTACCACTGTGTTTCTAAGTGGAAATACATTCATATGGCTTTTTGACGGAGTCATCAGCGGAGATTTTCTTCATTTCCATAATTAGACAAGTAACCCATCGATAAACGGGTACTTCAAAAAGCAGCGTTGGCTGCGCTATGCCGTTGAACTCAGATAAATTTCGTCTTCGAGCTCATTTTAAAAGTGGCAAGATCACCATCCGCTAAAAACTTGTATATAGGGTAATTCAACATCCTGATCACGAATATGACATTCTTTTTTGGCGCTGGACGGCTAACGACGGATGACCTGCGGAGTTCCACCTCTCATCGGCACGTTACCTGGCTTGCAGTGCTCGAGTGGCCCAGGAGGTAATCGTAGTGTCCTCTCCTGGCGCCAGCGCCAAGAATGAGTGTCATACTCGTAACCAGGGTGTTGAATTACCCCTATATACAAGTTTTTAGTGAATAATGGTGACTGGGCAATTTGAAATGAGCATCGAGAAGACGAATTTCTGATCCAAACGCCATTAGCCGCCGCGTGCATTATAACGCGGCGCCCACGCAATAATTGCGTAATGCTGCACGCGGCCCAGCTCACGACGCTGTGTGACGGAAGTCGTTGTAGTATATATTATTGAGGCGGGGTGGCCTCGGCTGAAAGTGGTGGCACGAGACGGGGTGGTCTCGGACCGTCAGGTAGTAGAATGCTCACTTAATCTAGGCGTGCCTCTCAATACAGGAGAGGTCACGCATCGAGTATCTAACCATTTACCTACGGGTCATAATCACATGTCTCAAGTTTGCCTATGGCTTATACATATCAATCAGTAAGTCATAAAAGGGTGCACCGGCAGGTTCTGGTGGCAATCCAGAACACGCTGAATTGGATGGAACTTCTTTAATTCGCCAAATTCGTAACTTTATATCATTTGGTGTACTTTTAGGCAGAATCACGCCCGACATTGAGCTGTTATGATTTAACAACCTATTTTGGGCTTGCCAGCTTGTTATGTTGGCATAAAAAGGGATGAATGCACCGCAGTGAGTCCCAGTTTTTTTACTGAGCAGCAGACCTCATCAGGGTGTTCCACTGCGGAAAAGAAAGTGTCCACGATTAATGAAAAGAATTTTGTTAGTGTTCTCCATGAACAATGATACAGTGCACTGGTTCTTGCCTCTGTAAGCTTCCTCACCGATTAACGCCAACCGACGAACTAAACGCGAATCTGAACATTGCTCGACCTTTCAAACGCCCGAGAAACTTTCGGGAAGACCGCCAGTTTTCTCGTCAGTTGTGTCGGGAGGATGAATGTTATGAACTCCCCTTTTTACATGCTTTTAGCATACCTTTCAATGGAATCATCATATCGGTGGTATTTTGGCAGCGGAAAAGGCCTGCCAATGAATTTTGTGTAAAGCAATCAGGCGTGTATGCGAATAAGACAAATCGGCGCTATTAAATTATTACTACCCCAGTTTCGGCAAAAATTTGGGTCTTAGGGGTAGTTCGACCTCGAATATCACATATATCTATAATTCCCAACCTAGATATCATATATAGCTCGAACACGAAATATCACATCCACTTGACCTGAAATGCCTGCCCCAGTGGTTTAGGGCATTTTCGAGCGCAGGCGTGTGGCGGCGGGCGCTGAGCGGTTACAGGCCGAGCGGGTGTGATATTCGTGTTCAGGAGGTCGAACTACCCCTGGGCACAAGTTTTCAGCGGATTTGCTGATCTAGGGTACTTTGGCGACGGCGCCTGTGGCGCGGGCGCCAGCAATTTCCAGGAGAGTGTGATATTCGTGTTCAGCGAGCTCCGACATTACCTAGAGCCGCAACTCCTTCAGTCCGAAGTTCCCGTAGAAAAAAGTCGATCAAGATTGTCGGGAAATTGGGGTAGTATCAGTTAGAATCAGCTCCCTGTAATAGTTGAACACTGTCTTGAACCAAAACTTGAGGGTCTCTAGGTGGTTCATCAGTTTCTTATCAATCATATGTTTCAGTGCCAAGAGTCTACGCTATAATGGAGTACGTGATGATCACAGCATACGGTGCCTTCCATCTCACATCGCTTATTGACATCAGAAACATATCCTTTGTCTGCTATCCGAGGACTTGTTCCGGAGAATGCGAACCACTCGACCCGAAGAATTTCGAGGAGGATCTCAAAATCCACACTAGCCGTGCGTTTGAGTACAATAACTGTGCGGCGGGTGGCCAATTTATGCAGTGGGATACAGTTGAACGTTTCTGAGATCCTTTACGGGTTCATGAGTGGGGACATGAATTGTCATGAGCGAGGTTTGCATACGAATTTTTGAAGCTCGAGAGCAAATAGGTGAAGGTTCGCAGAGAGATGTTTCACTAGAAAGTTTCACTCAGATTTTAGACTCATCTCAGATTTTCATTTCCCACTATTTAATGTTTGCTCTTATATATAGTCCTTTCTTTATGATGCGAGAATTTGTATAAGGGTTAAGCCACTTTGTTCACGTGTGCAGCGAGGGGGATAAGGAGGGGCATTATACGTGCACGGTAATGCGCCCAGACTAACTGTTTCAACAGTGCAGTGCCGGCCCGGCGTTATCAACTGACAAGGGAAGCCAACAGATCAGCCTGAAGATCAGCCAGCACTTCGTTTGAGCATCGCGATCTCAAATCTCAACTCCAACTTTGCAAAACCAATCTCTGAAAGAAGTTACGGGACCATTTGGTTCTGCATTTTCTTGCTCGTGTTCCGACAATTAGAACGATGAACATTGTGGCTGACCGCCGTGAAAGCGAAACTGATCCAGAAAGGCTACGGAGTCGCAGGTATGAAATGCTCTGACTCTCTCAAATTTTTTTCTGTATCAATTCTCAACTAGATTGCTTCTCCGTAATTCGACAGCAGAACGAGGCAAACTACCCATTCGTGGATACTTTTACGAATTTTCATTGAGGAAATATTCGGCTAGTAGAGCTCGCATTGAGAAACGAAATCCTGGTGCTTTACGAACATACGCGGTACTCTTTCACAAAATGATGTAAACAAAATAGCTCCCACAATGAGAGCAGCGAATAAAGAAGAACTCCGCACACGATACAGCCACGATTCTCCTCCATTCCACGGAAAGCACTACTGAAGAGATGTTCAGAGTTTACCTAGATGTGCTGCGAAGTATCCGCAGAATACAGAGAGTAGGTTACGAAGTTCTGAAATCTAAGTGAATAGAAATGAAAATAAACTAGGGATAGATGACGGAGAATAGAACACCCTTGATTTATTGAAAAGTTAACATTATGAGCAATAATATAAGATAACTAACCATTTGTGAGAAGAATTCTTCTTTATCCGCTGTGCTCATTGTGAGATTCATTCCCATCATTTTGTGAAAGTGTACCAGATGTACTTTTAAACTATAAGAAATTTGCTCCCTTATGCAAGCTCTGATAGCTGCATATCTCCACAACAAGTCTCGAAAGGTAGCCAGAAATAATGAAGTGTGCCTCTTCCTGATGTTGAATATGGAAAAACTAGGCAGTTTAACCACTGAAAGTCGAATGTTTGATTACTTCTGCCAAACGAGGTTGTTAGATGAAACCTTTTACTGGCCTGACCCTTTCGACCATTCTCGTCTTCTTCAGAGGCCTGAAAATGGCTCGAAGCTTCATATTGTAACCTACCCGATCAGACGTCTCCCTCGTTCTAGCGTTCTTGACGTCGTGTCCCGAACGCTTCTGAACAAACCGGTCAACAACTGTGAACAACTCACCGAAGGTTCCATCGTGCGGAGCGTAGCTCGCGCTGTATTAGTAAGTCTAGTAAACAGGAATGAGCACACTACAGTCTTGTCGTGTCGCATACACTGCCTTATCCCTGAGACGGAGTAGGCGTGGCTTTTGAGCATGGCATAGGACGGGTTTCTCGTGGGATACTTCAATTTGAAACAACTGCTATCTTGTTCTGTGTTAGATGTAGACATGATTACGACTGCTCCAAAATGACAATATCTCACGAAAACCTGGGCCGCCGCCATTTTAAAATCAA
>MU949614.1:0-13195 GCA_036418165.1 Cooperia oncophora
AATCTCTTCGTTACAGACTTTCTCCTGAGAACATCGTCTTGGCGAATAACATTTAGCCATTGCAACTTGCAGTTCTGTTCCCTAGATTCCAAAGTTCTTTTTTTGGATGCACATGGTAATATCCCTTCAGTATCGTCCCATGCAGTAGTTTCTCCCGGCATTGCAAACTCAAGCATGTGAACGAGATCTTTGAGCTCTTCGCTGTTTTGCGTGACATCTAGCCTGCTTTGGGATGGGAAGGTCATGCAAGCGCCGGAAGGGCGTCGCGTCAAGCTAGAAGTTGATGCGAAAAAGGACCCATGTGACTTGGCTATTTATGTGTTCACTGAAAAACAGGGCATGTCGTTTGCACGTTGGGAATCCCCAGCGAGGGGGTGTATTTGGTCGTCGGGGGGGGGAGGGAGGGAGGAGGGGGAGGAGAGAGGTTCGCACATGCCTTTGAGGAATATTTCCATTAGGTGACTTTTCTGTTTTTATTGGTTCAGGTGCGTTAGATACCCCTCCTTCCCGACCCATTCACCCCCTGAATCGCCCCTAACCCCTCGCTCGACATCTTTCCTTAGGAAGAAGTGGAGTAGTTTTGGGAAAAGATTCCGGAAAAGGGGTAGGAAGTTGGAAGAAGTTGAAAATTTAGCGAGACGGTAGGTAGGAAGGGGGAAGGTCGTATTTTGCAGAAATTTGTCCCAGTAGGGCGTGCACTGCTGAATAAATTCTGGCTGAAGGTTAGACTGGAGTCTCCTTTCTTATGCCGAGCCCAGCAAACGTTGGGCCCGCCCGTTCCCATCGTTATAGGCGTTAGGATGGGTGTGCTCATCGTAATTGAGTTGTTTGTAGTTCAACTTCTGTGTTTCCAGTTTTGAAAAGGAAGTTACCACCGGAAGTCAATCAACTTCCAACAACTACTTCCTTACCCATAGAGTAGACGCATTTCCGGCGCTAATTACGGCGCTGAAGGCCGCATTCATTTAATTATTCGTTCATTTAAAGACAGACTGCGCTCAGTCAGTTCGTAGACGTCCTTCCTTGTCCAAGTAATCTTGCCCTCAATCTAAATTACCCAACTTTTGCAGCCTCATGGTAAGTGGCGAAGGCGCTGCGGCCCTCATTAATGGCAGTTCTGACGCCCTCCCCCCTAGTTGCCCCGCCCATCAAAACTCGAACGCTATTTTTTGTCGCGAGTTCAGTTTTTGCTGGTGTTTTCGCTTTTTGTTTTTGCTGTTAGATGGGATCGGCATTGATGACGTGAAGAAACGGCTAATGAGCCAGAAGCGGGCGAATTTGTTTCCGATTTACACAAATGGTCCTTCAAACGCTCCTTCCAAAGTCATTAGTGCCGCATTTCCTTGTAAAGAGCTGGTTTAGGGTAGTTCACGCTGACCATATGAGCACGGTGAGGCTCAGCATTGTGCCGTCCTCTTCGGCTAACCTTTCGTTACCATATGCAAGGGGACTCAGTGGCACGCATGAAGCGGGTCACCGAGGTAGACGCCGACCTCGCCCATACACGCAGCGTGAACATTTGCATTTAAGGCAAATATAGGTGAATCTGCCTTGGTTAAGTGCTTTATGTAGAAGATGGCGGTCCAGAGCGTAGTTCTAAATGTTACTGTAGGTTCTACTGTTAGAAGTCAGTGACTCTCGTATGTGCCAATAATAGCTTTTTCTGAGGATTTCCATTCCCTGCGTATTTGTTCAGGCCAGGATTTAGCTGACCGCATCGATCCTATCAATGGCGCTCGGCAGATTATATTCACTTCCTTTAACTGTGGTGCCCTTTGCTATAGATTTCTGGCTTGTCTCGCTGTCTTTCTCTAAACCCTTCTATGGGCAGTGTAGGTAGAGGGGGAGGGGTTACTTTGCCACGTTCGTTAGGTAAAGTTAGGTTACCTTTTTCCAGATATGTCAGGGTTGCCATAGTCCTTCGCTATCCTCAGTTCATAGTTCGTCACTGCTTTGCACTTCAAGCGATGTGAACTAGATACATATCGATTTTGTAGCTCGAATTATGAGCCATCGGGTGATCACTGATGTCGCGAACTATGAACGCTGCTTCCCTCCTTTCCTTCCTACTATTTCTTTCACGCTACAACTGCTGGTCTCTTTTTTGTAACTCTTGTGGGCTGCTGTCTAATTGTGAAGGATTTCTTGACTGATTTAATTAGGAGGGTGCATCTGTTTTTGCATATGTAACGTAGATGATTCAATTAGCAACCGTACACGGGGACAGTTTTTAAGAAAATTCCTGTCTTGTGGTTATAAGAATTGTTTCCGTGCGTTGCGCTGATTGACTGATGGAAGCTTGTAACCGATTTACAGCGCAAGTAGAGAAGGGGGGGGATTTCGGGATACCGCCAATGCGGAGCTGGGAATTCCAGGGCTTTCGAGGGGTTGAGCTCGATCTCCATCTGTTTTCTTGTCGTTTTACGCGTTCGTTTGCTCATTTCGACACTATCCCAGTGAGGCCGTGTTCATACTTTGCGACTCAAACGACCGGGCCGCGTGACGGCGACGAATTTAGCCCATTCTCTGAGCGATGGGGGTATATGACAAGAAAATCGTAATTCGCCGCGCTGTGGGACGCTTTGCAGTTCGAGGAAAACGCAATGGGACGCGTGCGACGTCGCGCCCGCGACAATGGTTCCAGGTAGTAGATGGCGGCAACAGGCAATTCAGAACCGAAAATAGTCATGAATGTCACGATGACGGGGTCTACATGAAGTTCCGGTGCTCCAGTCGACAGGTTAATACGAGTTAAGAAGACGCCGCGCGCGGCGGGGCGGCAAATTACGATTCTCTTTTCCGTCTCCCGAGCGATGGACAGCTGCAACCGCTGACAAATGATCAGGGTGCTCTAACCTGTTTGAAATGGTGCTCTCCTTTTTGTTATGAATAATGTTAGGCTTTTGCCGAGATCGCTGATGAAGTCTTGTTGTCTTGGTGAATTTCTAAGTTGTTGATCATTTTTGAGAGGCTCTCTCTTCTCACGTCCTTCTGAGCTCTTGGTTGAAGGGGCGGTCCATGAGTGGCTTTCTCGCTTTCTTCACGTTTCCGAAACAACCACACATTTTCACGTTTCTTTGTGTGACCCTTCTGGACGGCAAATTGGGTGTTTGGGGGGGGGGGGGGTAGGTCGGGAAGGGTGTGAGCGGGAGGTATTTGAGAAAGATATTCCTTATCCCCATGGAGTGCCCTTTTGAAGCGAATCAAAAGGGGTGTGGTAGGACATTTCTGTCAGTGTTGTAAAGAGTATGCTAGCCAAGCTGTGACGAAGGGTGGCTAAAAGTGGCCTGGTAAACGAGTTAAGGAAGAAGTATCGCGCTCTTGGATATGAAAACTGCAGGAACAGTGCTATCCTTCTACCGCCACCAGGTTCCATTAGCCCAGATTTTTTTCCTAGAAAGTGACTCAGAGGTGTTGCTTGGCAACGGCATTTTCCAATGTTCCCTTCGGAGTGTTTTTCCCTTAATGCTGGTTTCCAAGCTGTGATTAAAGGGGCGGAGGCAGGTAGTGGCAAGTGGCGCCGCTATCCCACGCGTGGTCCTTGGATCAAATCTCATGTGGGAACTCTCTCGGCTGAATTGGGCCTTGGTCCCTCTGAACCTAGTACTGGCTTGGTCTGAGTGAATAGGAATGGTACATTGCACATTGGGTGGTTTCTTCACGTTATTTTACTGGTCATATGTGGTTCAGATGTCATTGATGTTGGGTGCGTGGCGTATATTCAAAAATTCCGAGAAGCGCTCATTCCTTTGCTTCTCATTGCCTTGGTTGAAAACAGATTGTGCCATAGTAGTGCGTGTGTGCACAACGCTTTGTGCTTTTCTTCGTTAGTAAACCCCCTCGTTCTCCTTCTGAGTGACGAGAGGAAGGTACAATTGTTAGCAGTCACCGCCTATTCGCTAATCGCGGAATGTTTCTATCAATGTCATATCTGTGTGAATATGCCGTTGAAATTAGATGCCCATTGGTCCAGAGGCGGTAAAGTGCTAGCAGTTGAGCTCGCCTATGGCGTAATTTTTCTAGGCACAATCATGGGGATATTGGAACTTTTTTTTACCTTATTTACCCTTACTGGCTGATTTCGTTCAATGATTATTTGGAATACTCCTACGAATTCGGTTTCCGGAGACATGCATGCCCAAACTTCGTGTGTTTTTGTTTTGGGAGATGTATTTCCGGCTTGATGAACCTCTGGGGAAAAATTGAGGATGTTGGTCTGGGTTGGCGACACTTTATTTGTTTCACTCCAAGCCTAGTTAAGTTAACATTCGAAGAAGCACCAAACCTCGGTAAATATCTGAAGAATGGTTCCTTTTATTGACTGTACAGGTTAATAAGACGCTTTTCAGCTCAGAGGGGGCATTAGATGGTAGCAGAGCTTCTATAGACCATCCTGTGAGTACCTGTGAACGCCTGTGACCAAAGTGGCTTATTTGTACCATCGAGTAGCTTCACAATATTTTACAGGTCTAATCAATGTGAGAACTATTGGTTAGCATGAACTGGGAAGCTTGGCGGTTTGCATCTTCCCGCCCCCCCCCCTCATGAGAATGCCTCCTCCAAAGCGTAACAACTCGCAGTGAAAGCCTTCTGTGATTTTATCTTTTTTTTTTTTACTTCTTCTCTTCTTTTCAAAACGCTTCTTGTCTCACTATTTGCTCCTTCTCTCCTTCACATCCTTCTATTCTCTTCTCTATTTTCATGCAGTTCTGCTCCACTTGAGCGAAAAACCACATGTTAGAGAAACCTAGGTGATTGGAGTTTTTTGGGACGTTCTCCTGAAAACTTTGCTACTTTCTTATGCATTGATCTTACATATGTACGTGCTAGTTCCTCCCGTCTGGTGTCTCCCCGCCCCCACCCCCTGAGGCCATATAGCACTTTGACGTCAGTGCGATTTTTCGCTCCTCAGCTGTTGAATCAAATTATCGCAGAATTTCCTAGTATCATGGGCAGTAGGGCTCTATATAGTTCAATCGCAGATGCGATAAATCGGGCTCCTTATCATTTCTCCTCCCGCTCCACAGTGGCCGCTACGTCGTTGCGGTTTTTTTTCAAATAACACACTGCGTGTAATACCCCTGCACGTGGGTTCGCGGCACTATTCGGGAGGGCATTTTCCATTTTCGCAGTTCCTCCGGTTGCCGTGTTCACGCGCCCTAGCCATGCCTTTGAGTTTCAATGAGCAGGACAACTAGGATAGGTGTCAGAACTAAACCACTTATAAAGGGATACATCCTTCGTTACTTACTGTGAAGCCGCAAAAGTATGGTAATCTCAGAGATTGCGTACCGGGCTACGTGAGCGGCAAAGGACACCTACCAGGATTGGTTGAGCGCAGGGACTGTCTTTAAATTCGGCCAAGGCCTGATGCTTATAATGGTGACCAAGTAGCCGAGGTGTGCTGATTTTTCGTGGCGGCTTAGGGCGAGTGTTTCGGTGAAGAAGAGGACAAGTGTTGTACCTCGCTGCAATTAATTTTCGGCTCAGCAACTTTACTTGTCCTTCCTTGACGGCCTGACAATGTCCTTTGAGCCAAAGTTGTTTTCATGCCCTTGCTGCATTCAGTGCTGAAATCGTCTTGAGCTCTTGTGGCAGTTAGAAAATTAAGCACTTTCCTGCCAAAAGTCGAATTTGGTCTCGTTAACTGCAAGGACCTATTAAGGAAGGAGGCGTCGTTGCAGGAATGTTCCGCAAGGGAACAGGAAACTCGGAGCTTCGCTTTCTGCTAAGCGCTATTCTGCTTTTGTTTTAGCTTTCAGTGGACGACTGTTCGATTGGTCTTTCTCAGTGGCGTTCTTCTAGCTAATTTAAGATGTCAGCCAATAATCCGCGTGATTTTCTTTTCCATAGAAATTTTGTAAACTTTGGGTAATTCCTTCTTCCTGAACGCGTCGTCTTTCCTGCTAGAGGCAGCTTAATCTTTTTGCTTTGACGCTTGTCAGGCAAGTTGAGGGAGGAGCTAGTGGTAGCACGACTGTTTTCTCCTTTCACGCTAACAGTCGGACATAGCAGAGCAGGGCAGACGACGCAGTGTCACTCCGCGTCGCAGACGGTGCGTGCGCTTCATCGGGTGAGTGCGCCCGCCGTTTTTGCTGGGCTCTCTAGTGGTTAGGAATTTTTTCTAAGGACACGGCTGAAGTTCTAAGCGTTCGATACGGATTTTTCAGAGTCAAGTTGGAAGATCCGCGTTACGACGTGCACAAACTGACCACTGTATTTCCTAGCTGGTTGACTTAATATATTGCAGCCCTTTTGCGTTCAGCTCAGCTTAGGTGTTCCTTGAGGTGCTTTGGGGATTTCTTTCGCAGATATAAGGGTCAGGTAGTAGATGATGCGAATCTGGGATGATGGGGGCGTGTCATGGGGGGAGCTGAGTTGGCACGACGCTTAAGCAGTGTTTGTTGTCCTTCGCCCTGGCTTTCTCAAAGTGAAATTGGTGCAAAAATAGCAGACGTCCGCCCACCTTCATGCCCGCGCCATGGCATCCGCAGCGAATGAGAGCTGAGTCGCTCCGCTGTTCGATTTATGACTTGGTGAACAGACCCCTGAGCTCTTTGTGAATCCTTCAGGTTCCCCAAGGAATTCCAACTTTTCTGCAGTGAAATAGAAGGGCAAGGGATTAGAACAGCCGAGGCCGAGAAACTCCTGCAGGAGGTCGTGTCAAGGTCCTCAGGAAAGTTTGTCCGGTTTTGCTGAACTGAAGTGGATTGCATCAATTTGACATTTGAAAACAATTGGTAAAGTATAGGGATCCCCTAACTCCGATGAGATTTTTCTGGGGAATCTGAGCAAAAAATATGGGAAATATTGATGAACTTACCCGACGTTATGGTGTTAGAGCGGTATTTGAGGTGGGGTCAAGGTTCGTGCTCAACGACCCACTTCCTTCATCACCATGGTTTGTCCTGACGAGTACTCATAGTAGAGGGAGCACATCCACACAGCTGGGGAAATTTTATGGCGAAAATACGAATTCCTTTCCCTCGATGATGTTCCTCGACTGAATACGACGCCTTCCTCTTCCGCTAATCTTCAATCGGCTATGCTACAATAGCTCGCCCTCTCTTTTTTCTCCATTTTTTTTATTGTTTTCGCGAAAAACTGTCGTGCGCGAAAACTGGTCCGTAGTGTCATGCGGAGGAGCAGGGGGAAAGACACATATGTAGAACACCTGGAGCAAAAATTTAGAATAGTTGACTAGAACAGTTGACTAGCAAAAATGTTTTTCTCAGGGGTGAATACGACTCCCCCCTCTCCTTTACGACTCGATACGACCCGAATATCCCCAACATGCGACGTGTCATGAGCGAAGATAAGGAGAGAAAAGCAAAATTACCCTTCAGAGCTGCTGGGATTCTGAGGCTATGAAACGGGCCATCTGGGTTTTGTAAAAGCTTTTTGAAGCATTCACATTCTTTTTTGCTCACTGAATAAGCGTACCAACCTAGTGGCGGTATTAGTTTTTCGAGTCGGAACCCTGAAGTTTAATTGGTGGAAATGATTGATGAGGGTCGACGGGAGTATTTTAGTGTGACATTTGCTGCTAAAGCGGTCAGTTGTTCTGAAATACTGACGCACACTCGTCGAGCCAGGCAGCTGTATAACCAATGGCACCGGAACCTTTTTCCGTGAAATCCAGTGCTCTTTGGTTTTTTTGTGTGCGGCTCATCATGAGGGGTGCGGTGGGGAGGGGTATTTGGTTTATTCCTGTCATTTTGCAGGGACCTTTTTGTGTAGACGTGCAAAGACTTGTAAAGCGACGAAGCGGTATAGACTTCATTTCTACGCCATTTTTTTTGCTTTCTTTGCAACTGCAGACTCCCGCAGAGCACCTCGTGACCAGGAACTTTTCATGAGTGGGGGTCGTATTTTAGTCCCTAGAGAGGCCATATTTTTTGAATTTTCGTCGTATTTCCCCTGTTCTAGGGGGAGCATTCGAACGGCGTTCATCAGAAACGGAGCAGAGCGGATCATCCCGATGGGGGATTCTGAGAAGGGAGCGGTGGACTTGCACCGATGCCTCCTCCCAAAGCAGACATGACAGGGTCCATCCTCCAGGTTAACGGAGCCTCCCCCCCCTCCCCTCCTTCGGTAATGCTAGTCGGAAATTTGGGATATCGACGGTTGTGGGAACAATTATGTCAAGTGCAGGCTCCCGAAATTCGTTTGCATTGGTAACTAGGACACATAGCCTACTGGGAGAGTTGTATTTCTGTCCCCGGGTAGAAAGGATTGGGTCATATTTGGTAGGCTGAAAGAGGTCTGCATTAATGCAACCAGGTGCGAGAGTTTGGAAACGGGAACAAATATTCGAGGTTTTTCCCGTTTCACGGGGAACAATTATTACACGCTGGAAAGTAATTGGGATATGTATTCCACGCAGATCTCCTGAATGTTTCACAAGTATTTTTCAAAGAAAAGTGCTCACAGCGCGAGGCGATTCTTTTTTCGGAATACGCCACGCATCCTACTACCATTCACAATCGAAGAGGCTTTTCTAATGCCCTTTGTTCTCTAGAGTAACTCGCAAGAGCTACTCGACATACAGTTAGGTGTTCTCTTCTCACCCTCCCAGAAAGGTGTGGTACCAACACCCGGGGATCGGGGGAGGGCTATTCTATCCGGGGATTCGTTTTCCTACCGTGCGTGTCTAAGCGGCTCCTTTTGCCGCTAAACCTTTTCCAGATTTTTTTACTGTGATCAGACTGTCGTCGTTTTGTGTACCGTAGGGTCGTACAGTATCTCGCGCATTACCGTATTCGTATTCCTTCGTTTCTTCATTGAAACGGAACTGTTTAGATGACAATAGAAAGCGATACGGCCGATGTGCCGCTGCAGAACATGCAGACTGTTCAGGTGGAGTGATGAAACGTTTTATTCTAGCTGAGAAAATGAAAAAATTAATTTTGAACAATGGTACTAGCGAAATATAACTGCTGAATAAAATACAATAAAGCTGAAATATTATAAGAAGCGTGTTGATAATATTCCAATAAGTATTAGTCGAGTAGTATTGTAGTAGAGATGGAAGCTTCCAAATGCCAGGATTATTAATAATTGATTATTCGATTACTATTATAGATTAATTTCAAACTGTAATTCCTTGTCAAGCTTTATCTGAAGGCAAATTCTCATTTCGACGGAAATGACGTCACAGAAATGTTTGAACGCATAGTCCATGATGGTCGTGTGGGCGAGACAACCAACCTACTTCCATCTTCCTTCAGTGCGCGCCTTTCCGCTTCGCAGAAAAGTGGGCGTGCGACTAAAGGTGGTGATGGTAAGGTGTCCTCGGCGCTCGAGCCGATCAACTTTCACTGCGCCTTTGCAAATTTGAGAGAGCAAACTTCAATTCATAAAATCCATAGGAACCTAATATTCGGGAACTGTCCTTTATTATTTGCATCTTCTTTTCGACTTGAATGGCAACGATTACCTGGGAGGCGGGCGATTTGTTGGCAGCGTCATTTCAGAAGGGTTGAGCGGGGGGTATGGTGGTCAAACTCCCTATCACAACTCTTCCACCAATGACGCTGGCAGTGACCATCCGCCCCCAGCCATCGTGCCCACTGCCTTCAAATCCATCAGTTATGTTCCCATACGTGATTTATCGCTCTATTTATCGGTTATAATTTCAGGGCCGGATGACGGGTGCGTTAGCCTTTGCGATTTTCTCGGTGACACTTGGTTCGTTCCAGTTCGGATACCACAATTCGGATGTGTTAAGCGCCCCGTGGCAGACCAGTAGGCTATTTTACATTCCGTACCACGTTGAATTTTTAGACAGTGCATTTTTTCTGAATACTGTTTTGTTTTCAAGTTGGTCACTGAGTGGATCCAGCAGTCACACCAGAATCAGAATTATTCAATCAAAATTAGCGAAAACATAGTGCCGATTTGACTTGGTGAGTTCTTGTTGCCTTTTTTTCGTTTTTTTTCGTTTCGGTTTTTTTGCTCTATAATTTTTGCATATCAACCTTTTCAATTGGATATTTGTAGAATTAATAATTATCAGTTTACATAGAGCATCCCTGTAGTCATTTAAGCGAGCATGTTGCTTAGGGGGCATGTTTTAGCTTTTTTCTAGGCTCCTCTTGCTAGTCTCTAGCTACATTACAACATTCCTTTTAACCCTGGTTTTTTTACGCACTTGCAGACCCTTGTCAAGTGTAACGAAGCTTACGCTATTGCAGAGCTTTACAGGAATTTACAGGTTCATCCAGGAAGGATGGCAGGGTTAGATGAGAAAGAGCTAAATGTCCTTACCAAGCAGAACTGCGCAGATACGAGCGGGTAAACACGAACAAGCACCATTTGCGCGCGCACAATCGATATCTATCTTTTATGAGTGCGCAGTGACCAGATAAGATAAGGGGCAGTTTGGACGCATTCCGCAAGTAATCGTATGAGCGGAGAGATGGTGGAGATCCACCACCGTTGGCCCTTCTTCTGATACGCTGACAAGGATTAGCATGTCCTTAAGGAAAGCGGGGTTGCAAGGCTCCGCCCATCCGATTATTGCGGAATATTCACACTAGCTTTTTGTAGACAACACGTGTGAACACTCCGAGCTGTCATCAGTAGCTTTCTTCGCAGGACGCCCCGCAACCTCTCATCTCACTCGACTGCAGCAAGCATCTACTTCGAGCAGGTGCACTATCCCCGCTCAAGTCGCCACGGCCAATTCTGGGGGTTCTTCGGGTAAAACATGATTCCTCGGCCCCCCCGTCGTACAAGGGAACTAGTAACCCCCGCCCGAAGAGAAAACAATTGTTGGCGCCGCGCCCCTCCCGTATATACCCGCCCGCCTTACTTTTCCCCCCCCAGGACAAACACAACAAAAGCCGCCCCACCGGGCGCCCCCCCGAACTGCTCCAGCAAATCACGTTTCCACTTCTCGACGCACACCCCCCACCCCCAATATCTTCCAGCCTCTCTGCCCCACCCATCCACGCAACGAGCCATTTTTCTTTTTTCGATCCTTGCTTGCCCTTAGCCTTGGGTCAGATTCGTGCCATTTCTGCAATCTCGTTTGAGCTCAGCTCGAAATTCATGCTAAGGCAGCGTTCAGACTTCGCGACTGCAGCGCTTCGGTCGCGCGTTCGACGCGATCGATACGCATGCTTTTGACTGCGTCGAACGCGCGACCGAAGCGCTGGCATCGCGAAGTCTGAACGCTGCTTAACGTTCGAACCCGTCAATTCCTTTTCCACTAAAGTAAAATAAACGTCAGTGAACAATATCCTATATTGAATCCTGTCATGTGTTCAGGAGCGTAGCCGTGTCGATGTTTGCCGTCGGTGGAATGTTCGGCGGTTTGATTTCTGGATGGCTAGCCGATAAAGTCGGTCGACGAGGTGGTCTACTATACAACAATCTGCTCGCGTTCGTTGCTGCTGCTCTGATGGGCTTGGCGAAGCCGGGCGGTGCCTATCCGATGATTGTGCTGGGCCGATTGTTCATTGGATTTTACTGTGGTGAGGATGAATTAATTCAAGGATCTTATACTGCAATTAAGAGCAAACTGTACACCCACTCCGTAGATTCTGATTGTGCGGGAGACGGGCAAGAGGATCGAAATCTGCCGCTCCGCCGCGCGCGGCGATGGGTGCGGCGTTTTCTTAACTCGTGTTAACCTGTCGATTGGAGCACCGGACTTCATGTAGACCCCTCATCGTAGACATTCATGACTATTTTCGGCTCTGAATTGCCCCTTGTCGCCATCTCCTTCCTGGAATCATCGCCATTTGCGGCGCAACGTCGCACGCGACGCACACCTGCGCGGCAAATCACGATTCTCTTGTCACATACCCGGGAACGGGGCTGGAGGGTAACGATGCTCGGATACTGTCTCCATACAGCGCCCGCGCTGTCACATAGCCAGCCAGGTGCCTGCCATAGCCAAACGCGCTGTTTTTCTCCGCAGTCTCACTTCTGATTGTTTTCTACCTCTGAGTATGTGTTGCTGCTAGCGCTGTATCTTAAAGATAGCGCGGGCGGAGTATGGAGACGCTACTACCCAAAAGCCCCGTTCCCGTGCACCTTTGTGCGGCGAAAGTGGCACGTTGCCGCAGCTGCGGACCCATTCGCCTCGCATAATCCCTAGAAATTCCAAGTGTCAAATCTCAGGCTAGAGGAACGACTTTTGGTCAGTTCTTCTGGTCGAAACAATCCGTCTTCGTCCATCGCTTGCCTAAATTGGAGCACAATAAGTGCTAATGCTACAGTAATCCTGAAATATATTTGCCAACACTACGTGTGTTTCTTGCATTAAATGAACCCATTCGAAGGATTGACGTGCATTGTTCCGATGTACCTGGCCGAGACGTCACCAACGAATCTCCGTGGAATGCTCGGTTCTCTGCATCAGCTGCTGGTTACCATTGCTATATTGGTCTCTCAGGTTCGCGAAAAAATTAATGCAATCATTTATTTATCTTGCGTCTTTTGCGTGCAAATATTGTCGGTGACATTCACGAAATTTGGATATTTGTTGCCGGTGGAACATCGAGGCTGATTATGAAGTCCCATCAGTATTTTGATCTGTACATTACTTTATAATGAACAATCAGAAAGTGGAAAAGGTTGGGTGTGGACCTGCCACTCTCATAGAACCTGTTTTGAACTTTCGTAATTTCCTCTCTCTGCCCTTTTCTCACGGCCAATTATACACAATTTTCCACCAAGTTAGAACCATCAAACCAGATTTTCAATTACCGAAGTACTTTGCATAGATCGTCGCTTGCAATAGGGAGAAAAATTCGCGAAAGAGTAGTCATAAAGGGGGCGAAAAGATGAGAAAATTCTTTCGCGTCAGTGGGAAAATACCGATTGAGTGGGTATTCCTCAAGGTAGATTTAGGATACACTGATGGATCTAACCTAGTTGAAGCTGCACTACATGAAATCCAGACGGCCGGGGGGGGGGCAAGGGTGAACGAACGAGTCGTGGTTATCTAAGCTTCATTGGTAGATCTGTAGCTCAGAGTTGTGGTGCTGCACTTTGAAAATTCGAACCGTCCAGGGTTTTCATTGCTCTCAATCTTTTGAAATTGAGTAGATTGATACTAGATTCGTCCGGAAGGGGGGGGGAGCGCGGACTGGAACCTTGGCAAGTTGATGTTACTAGAAATGCCCCAATTGCACATAACTTTTTGAATGGAGCCTTGAGTGTGGTGCGCACCCAGAGAAAT